>VWZY01013380.1:131093-201655 GCA_013399075.1 Chloroceryle aenea
ATTTCTTCCAAGCTTTTTTGAGGCACGGCAAAGCGATGGCTGCTCGGGGGTTTACATCTGCTGCGGGGGGCGGGGGTGGGATGTGGAGAGATTAAATTACGCTGTGTGTAACACTTAAAGCGTACACAAATGCCTCCTAACCCACTTCAGGGGAGCTTGGTTAAACTGATGGCGTTTGGCTACTTTTGCAAGGTTCGGGTGTTTGGCCCAGCCTGAAAGATAACTTCTTAAAAGTTACAGGATGAAGGAAAAGTTTGTTAACAGCTTCCACTGAAACTTGATTTGTTATAGATGTAAATTTAAACCAAACCTTTTCATTCATCTAAACCAACAAACCTTTTAATTCACTCTGTTCCTTGTGTTAAGTTTCAGCTCCTAAAGTCACATAGATTTTCTTACAGGTTTCTTAAAAAAAAAAAAAAATAGACAGTTTTAATTAGTTGCGTGCCCTTATTAATCTCTGGGGTTTCCTATGGGTTTATTACAACACAAAAGAATGGCTTCACAGGTAATTAAGTCTTTGCATTGAGATACACCAAACCGCATATGCAAGCTGCCAGCACCCAAGGAAGCAATTGAGTCTCTACCCAAGAGATCATTATCGTGTTTATAACATGTCATACAGTAACTATGGACTAAAGGTCTATAATATCTATCCCACAGCAAGACAACTGGGAGATTCATTGCTTACCAAATACCCAGTCGAGGTATTTCAGGTCAAATGCTGGAGCTACAGAGGGTTAGCCGAGGTAGTTTCCTAGCTGACTCCACGTACACTCAGCCCAAACTCTGGACATTCAGCTGTAGTGCCAGTTACGCCTGGTGGGTGACAAAACTAACATTCCATCTTCTTCAGAACTCAGCCCACCTCTTAGCAGGACTGAGTATCTCCTTTTAATGCTGAGGTACAGTAATGATACCAGTTGGACCTCTCAAAGCATTAATTCAGAACTGAGCCTCAGGTAGGAAAAGGTATTCATCAACTTTATAGCTTGTTTTTTAACTCATTTTTTTTTGCCTCTCTTCTTTTGACTCTGCTTCCCCTCATTGGATTTTCTATGAACAAAAGTAGGGAACAGATTTTCAACCAGGTAAATTTTCTGTTACAGGAGAACTTCACATCTAGTCTGAAAGCACATGTCAGGGATTTCCCCTAGATATGCTCATTGCTGCTTTTAACAATTCAGATGCCTGTACAGGAAGAAATAGAACACCACAAATGATCCCTGGAGACCAAATCAGATAGTGTAATAGGTGAAAATGCTAAAAATACCCAGACATCTAAACTACCAACATCACCTGGACTGCAAGGTGTGGCTCACTGAAGGGTAAACACCACATACAGTTGTGATATGCTAAGGACAGTTCACTTAGTTGCAGGACAGGGAGCCAGTAGCATCCATTCCGACAGCAAGGATTAGGATCAAGCAGAGAGTTAAAATTTCTGGGGAGAGCAGCTCTCTCATATCCTGCCTCCCAAGCAGCAGGAAACTAGGAATGGAAAAAGTTACCGCGATTTCTGATACAGGTACAGGCATTCAGCCACCCTCTCATTTATGGGGGGAATTAAACTCTTTTGTCATCTGGAAACCATTTCACAAATAGCTTCTGCAGGTATAACAACCCTGAGGAGGAGAGAGACCGAGGTTCATTAAAATAAATTTTGATTTTCTTTGCAAGCAGCACTTCAGCCTGGCACAGAGCCGTGGACACAAACTAGCTGCGTTCCTCCTAACAAACCCAAATTTCCTATTTTTGGAATGAAACAGTCATTTTGCTCAAATAACTCCCCTTTCCCTCTTTATTCATTAGCTTCCTGCTGCACCAAACTCCTTTCACCTCCTGCTAAGCAATGTCAACCCCCCTTTGTTACAAAACCTTTCCCACTTTTCTCCCAGTGCCCTCTGCTCCTTAAACACAGGGAAACTGATACAGGGTAACTCCAGGAACGGGTGCTAAGGTGTGCTTGATTACCTGGTTTTCCTGTGAGAATTCATTCATCTGTGTTAATAGAAGGCTTGGGGGAGGGGAGAGGAAACAAGCTGAAAAGCAACAGGAAAACAAGAGATAAGCAAGCTCCCCAGCAAGGCTGGGGAGACAATTACAGGACAGGGGCTGGCTTTGAGGCTGCAGTGACTGTCTGGCTGAGGCTGGGAGCCCTCACATCAAAGAACAGTCAAATAAAGTGTTGCAAAAGATTTCTCCGGAGGGCCAGAGCTGGATAGGAGCAGTGAGTGTGCTGATGAGAGGGACTTGGCAGCAGGAGATGTCCTGAAGGATGGCCTCACTGGAGTCCGGGCCCTTCCCTAGCTCCCAGGGAACATTTAGCCTCAAGGAAAGGCCAGAAAGCATCAGGAGGAGCTTATATTGGGAGGATAGTTTGTTTGTTCATTTGTTTTAATATAGATCCCAAACATTTTTAAAGAACACCAGCATTGTGCATGCAGGTGGAGGATTTTGTCTTCCCTAGATTCTCCTTTTTTCCTTTCCTACATATGTAAACGTCCATGAAAGTAACATTTACCAAGCCATAGGTGAGAAGATGCAATGTTAGGGATGGAGGAAAGCCTTAAATAAATATTTGTCTCTCTTAGTTTGGCAATGCTAAGTAGCTTATGGCACAGGTACAACCAAGTTCCTGTGGTGACACGACAGTTACCTGATATTACAAAGGAATATCACAGAATCACACAGAATGGTAGGAGTTGGAAGGGACCTCTGGAGATCATCTGGTCCAAACCCCTCCCCCCTCCAGCAGGGTCACCCAGAGCAGGGGACCCAGGATCACATTGTCCAGGTAGGTCTGGAATCTCTCCAGAGTCACCTTCCATATCGTGCTGGCAGGCAGAGGATATATATAAAAATATATATACATATATGTATGTACACTTCACCCCACTCCTAATTGCAGGACGAACACATGAATATTCTCCTCAAGCATGCAAAGCTTTTACCCTACACTCAGGAATACAGGAAATTGGCTTACAGAAAATGTAAAAAGGTACTTAAGTTCAGTACCTCCAGAAGTGCTGGATAACAGAACGTCAGTGTAGGTTGTGTTTTCAGAAGTCTGGACTACGACTTGAGAAATGTCATCAGAGACCCCATCATTCAGGCTGTGCTCCATGGTCAAGGTGCTTTAAGTCAGAGGGTGGACACCTGATGAAAGCTTCTGATGATCACTGTACTGGTGAAACACTCTGCCCAGCAACTATGAATTTGACCTCGGGGGTTTTCCTGTAAACAATGGCACTTTTGCAAAACCAAAGCACTGGGGGGGATGAGGAGAAATGAGTCAGCCCTTAAAAAAAAAAAAAAATAGACAAACTATAAAAAAGCCCATGACAGAATACAACCAATATACTCAGAGCCCATTTTTAAGGCCATTTGCAACAAAGAAAACCATATAAATATACTTTAGTTTGTTGAGAATTAAAGAGGAGTTTCTCTTTTGTAATTCCTCCTCAAAGGTTTGTAGTCAGACACCCTGCAAAACCACAGACCCAATTAGCTGCAAAGCAACCTGCCTGAGATACCCAAACCACTCCTGTAGCAACACCTGAACTTTGCATTTCCACTACTTTCCACATACAAATTACCCACAACCATCATTTGCAGTGGTTGAAAAATTAGGTGGTGCAATTCCTAGTAATTTTTATTGGCGAGGCTTTGGGATGGCTGCTTCTTTAAATTCCCAGACTTCTACCTTAACCACCTTCTTGGTAGGTTTAATGTTAGCTCATTATACTTTGGAGGAGCAAAGTGATGGGGAAACTGACCTTTTGCAACTTTCTGAATAAGTAAAATGGAATTTTAGAAAACCCTAGGCTAGGCTCAAAGCCTCATGAATTCCAGTGATAACTTCTCTAGCAAATCAAGTTTATCTGAAGTTCCTACCAGAAGAACAAGAGTTGAAGAATCCTGCATGCAACAGAAGTTGCCTGTACCATCACAACTTTCAAAAAAGGAGATGATGTGGAAAATCTTGGAGACAGTGAAATATTCAGCAACACAACCTGTATATTTTGACTCATTTAGCAACATTAAGAAGAGGAGTTAAGCATCCATTTATTCTCATGACAGCTAAACTATTTCCCTGAGTTGTTAGAAGCTGAGCAGTGCATACATGCTTTTTGCTTTCATTCCAGGAAACAAATCCAATCTTCTCTGTCTGGTGCAGGGTTATTCTTAGCTGGCTTTGATATTTCTATCAGCTAGAAGAGCGTAACAATGTTATCATGCTAACAAATTCCAAAGATTTTACATAAGCTCTTGAGTGCCTTAAAAAAAAAAAAGGCTTTATTGATTACACTGTTTGTGTTTCATTAGCCAAAGGATCTAGGAAAAAAAAAAGAGTCTGAAGAAGAATGGGAAAGCAATTTGATGAGTTTCAGTTTCATGAAACAAGCACTCCATGTTTCTCAGAGCATCGTTTACAAAGAGAAGCCAGGCTTTGCAGGTTTGAGGTTGGAAACCACCAGGTAGTTCAGGCCAAGGGATCATTTAAATCCTATTTATCTCCATACCACCTATTTTCCTAATCTGATTTTTTTTTTATCAGTTGAAACAATGAAACACACACACACACCCCCATAATTTAAGCAAAGCAGGATAACTGGGAGTATAGTGCTTGTAGGACCGCCTGGGTGCAAAAAGATCACAGGACTGCACAGCATTCTCCCCAGCTGATCTGTTAGAGGCTCAGGGCCAAATTCTTTGCTGATATCACTGCACTGGCGCAGAGATTTTGGCCCAACACTTACTGACTTTTAAGGGTAGGTTGCAGCTGTAGCCTTCTCACATAGCTGTCTTGAAAGGAATGTACCAAGAGGTAACAACAAGCAAGTAAGTGAAATTAAATTGGAAACAACCTTACAGAGTCTTTAGGGAACTTTCAGACAGCTGGCTATTACACTGAGGATCATGGATAAAAGGGGCAGGTACCAAACAGGGAAGAGGAAGGATTAATCCTGGGAGAACAAAGAAGAGCACATGAGGAAATGCTCAGTCTGGGAGGAGCTCCCCAGCACACTGCAGCAAGGACAACAAGATTAACATAACATACTAGGGCTGGTTCTTGCCAACAGCACAGAACGGTGGCTCTCAGCATTTCACAGGGACCCCACCAATTAGCATTTCTACACTTACTGCAAGTTGAGATGCAGAGCTTCTTACAGGCCAAATGCACTCTACTGTAAGATTTAACCTGTCAAGGTGAGGGTAGAGAATAGGCCCAAACAGATCCATATAACATTTTTTTGACTCTTCCAGAGTACCCCAAAGTTAAGGAATAGCAATATTTAAATAAGCCTCAACCTGCACACATGGGCTTCCACATAGCTGGATCAATACTGATAAGAGATGGGATCCAGGGACATTGACATAAAAGATGACAGGAGGAAAAACAGAAAGCAAAGGAGGAGGCAACTACTACGAAGTTCTGGCTCTTCAGACATGTCTCCAGAGGAGTCTCTGTGGAGAAGCACTAGTGCAATGCAAGCGTGCCAAGACGCAGAAAAACTGGAAGGAAGCCACATCCAAGTCATGGAGAATATGCCTATGTCTGTAATTGCTGTTCTCTGAGCTGCCCTCAGTGGGGTTCAAAGCTGGGGCTAATCCTACTTTGCATATTCTATTAGAAACAGGGACAGTGGAACTAGCTCCGTGGTATCTGATTTTGCAAGAAGCCAGAATATACAGAGTTGGGAGAGAGAAAATAAGGGATCTGTAGGCTATGCAAAAACAATTTGGAGAACATAGGCACCTTACTTGGAAGAAGCAAGGTTGAAAAATACATCTGGGGAAAAATAATTGGAGAAAAGTAATCTGAAAATAATTTTTAGATTCATAAGAAAAGATGACAAAAATTGATGCTAAACCATCTGTCCAGACACTGGACAAAGTATTAGTGTCTAAAATAAATGTAATTTATTCAACATAGAAGGATGTGTGAAAAAAGCAGCTCATGAATCATCCATCCATGTCAATACCTATCTTATGACTATGTGGCTAAGGTTCTCAAGAGCATTACAGAATGTTTTCAATACAGCCAGCACCACCAGCAATTTGGCAGGACCAGAGATGATTTACTTCTATACTTCTGTGTAGCAGAGGCATGCATAAGTAAAATTAAAAAAGAACCAGCATGGTATCTTGCACCTAGTTTTCCACTGGTATGTGCTTTGAGTACATCAGGGATACCATCAAACCAGCATTTTATGAAGACTTTACACTGCCTTAGACTCTGCCTAAACCAACAGTCAGTTTGGTCAATGGCATCTGTGAGAGTAGATGGGAAACCTCCCTTTCACTTCTTAGACAGCAATGCAACATGTCTGTTGGGCAAGAGCCAAGTTATCTTGATTTTACTCTTCCACAAATAGAAAAATATAAAAAATTAAATATCACAATCTTCACACAGACCCGATCCCCACAGAACTCCCCGTCAGGACAACACAGTTAAGATCCGCAGGCTGAGCTGCTTGTGCACCTCCTGCAGATAACAATGACAGTAAGATGGGAAGGAAATAAAGAGAAAGAACTCAGATGCAAAGGGAGAAGGGGAGGAGAGAGAAATAGCTTGATTAATTTTGTGCATTTCATTTATGTGCAAATCACCTTCAGCTATTTTCCCCTTTGTTTTGTGCTCCCGAGATGCTGCACACCTCAGGTAATTTTGGAGTTAAACCCAGGGAAATAAAGCAAGCTGCATAATCACTGTTTTGCTAGGTTTCCTTTTAACATCTAACTCTTGTTTCCAAATGCTAATTACACAAAGCCTTAGTGCTCAAAACCCACTTGACTGATCTGTAAAGCAGTTCTACATTCCATACCTTGTTCAGCAGACTGTTAAAATATTTAACACTGTATTTGTTATGCAGACAAAAAAAGACCCAGTCAGTATTTACTAAGGAGTGAACATTCTTTTTGGACTTAATTGAACTTTCCAATTTTTGATGGCAGGAGTAAAGCATGAAGCAAATCCGAAAGTACTTCTGGATCAACTTTAGAGATCTTGTCTGACCTATGCATAGAACATGAAGAGTGTTTCTGAAGTAGCTTTGCTGATGCCAACTGCTGCCATGTACTTCCTATATAAGAATATTGTTTAGATATGCAGACGAGGAGCCTCAAGCAAGGCTCTCCATTCCCTAAAAACCAAGGGCAGCAATAGGAGTGTACCTACCATCTGGTGCTATAGCTGGGAAAAGGCCCTCCTGATGGAGTGCCTTGCAGTGTCAAAACTGTTAGGGAACACTTGTCCCTAAAGCAGTGCAGTGCCACAGCCTGCCTCTCTTTACTTCTAACCTTATGTGCCACTTACAGCAAGGAGCAGGTCGAGGTACAGTCAGCAAGGAAGGTTCAGGTACCACAGAGAAAGACTGAGCACAGCTCTGAAAGCACTGTAGATTGTGGACTGATTTACAGAGACAGTGTGGAATACAGATTGTTTCTGCAGCATAAGCTCCAGAAGAAATCAGCAGCACCAGAAGCTCTGGGAACACCAAGCCTGCCCAGTGCCCTCCTGCATTTGAGGCCCAGAATGGGACTTGGTGTTGCTGGGGACTGTTGCTGCTCCAAGCAGCAAACCGGTTCTGTGGAGGGGTGCAGAGGAGAAGCTCACTTCAAAATGAGTGTCGTTGCTTGCAGTGTGCTTACAGCACCTTGTGCTCCTCCCTCACCAGCACACACAGCCCTGAACTGAGTCTGTGAACATCTCCACAACCCTTGAACCCCCAAAGGCCTGTTAAAGTGTTGAGCATTTTGCCAAACCAACAAATCAGTGAATGATGCAATCTCTTCTCTGTACCTTGCAGATGCACATCTGGAAACATCTCCACAGTCTCCACTTTGAAAAGCTCCCTCAGCACTTTTTTTTTTTTCCAAGTGACAACAGCAGTTTGCAGGTGCCAACATTTTGCCCTCATTTCTGATTTTGTTCGTGCTCTGCTCAACATCTGCCAAACAGTGGCATGAGGTAGAAGGACTCCCTGTACCTACATGACCCTTCTTTTTCCTTCCCTAAGAGAATGAATATGTATGGGTGTAGACATTACAAAAGGTAACCCCTCAAGTTCTGTTCTTCCTTTCCAAGCAAAACTCAGACAGCTAAATGGAGTAACTGGGTGCCCAATAGTAAGTGGGAAGGATCACATTCTGATGCCTGGATACAGGCATCACGAACACAGGTTATCAGTCACAGATTCAGGAGAGAGATAGAAATGTCAAAACCACCCCAAAAAGGGTTATTTTATGCTCCTTTCAGTGCTGACAGTCGTGTCTGACAAATCTAACCCTTGCCTGCATCTGCTGATAGCACAGCTGCACTTCACAGGAAAATGGAGCTAATGCTTCTGCTACAACTCCTTTCCCAAAATAATAGTCCTTTTTACTGAAGATTTGAAGGGAACCTATTGGTGATGCACCTACAGGCACAAAGGCTGCTCTTATTAATTGACCAGTGTCCCACTGCTAAAGGAGTGGGGCAGGAGTCACATAGGCAGTTCTTGGGCCTACTGTTCATTACAAGACCATCACAAGCCCAGTGCCATAGCCATGAAGGAAAGAAATTCTTCTATTTCCACTACAGGAAGAAATCCTAGCAAGGATTTAAGAGTCAGATCACGCAACTTTGCCCCCTTACCCACAGGTCAGGGTGATTTCAGCATAAGAGACCTTGTAAGAGATGAAGCTCTACAGAAGCAGTGCAGGGGGAAGAAAACAACGCTGAAATAATACAGCACATGCTTGGAGGTATTTAAGAAATGGGTAGGCCTGGTGCTCCAGGACATTCTCTAGTGGCAGGTGTAGGGGGTTATTTTGTGTTTTTGAAGTCATGTTTGATCAGGGTATTTAGGTGGGGATTTAAGTGTTTGGTTTTTTTTTTTTGTTATGGGTATGGTTGGACTACTCAGTCATCTAGGAAGTCCTTTCCAACCATGAATACTCTGTGATTCTTATATATACTTCCTACTACTACCCATTCTGAGAGCTGGGGAAGATTCTTTCTCCCTGGAGTTCTTTCCATCAGGCCCAAATCCCCCCAGTCAGCTCTTAGAAATGTGCACCCATTTTTTTCCATGGCCATAGGAGTATATCCTGTGTGAGGATTACAGGCCAATAAACAACTGCAGACCACTGTGCAGCAACTGGAGTACACAGCAGATGGAATTTAATGGTGCAAAACCAGTTTTAAGCTCAGAGGAGAAGCGGACTGGTGAGTGTGTTGGACACACTGAAGAAAGAGAGCAGCCAGCTCAACAAATATTTTTTGCCTCTCTTTTGTGTTATAAATGCATATTCATCTAAGAAATGAGACCGATCAATAGCAGAGACTCCTCTCTACTCTGAGAGTCCTCTGTGAGAGTCAACAGTGCTCTGCAGGCGGGATCTCCTGGCTGCATGTGCCCACTTGCTGTGTGGGTGACAGCACTTCCAGCTGCACTCCAAAAGGAGCAGCTGCCTGGTGAAACGAACCTTCACACTGGAAAAACAGATGATAATGAATTCTTCAGGCATATCCAAGCATTAGGCAACTACTCCATGAATTGCCAGCAGCTGTTTCAAGAACCCTGCCCTGCTTGCCACAGGTATTTATCTGAAGTATGATACCCGCCCTGATATAAAGCACATACGTAGACAGGTACTGCCCAAGAGTCCCTTCAGGCTTCTGAATCAGCCCATGACAGCAATTTGTTTGGTAATTTCAAAGCTACCCACTGTGAAGCTTCCCATCATAAAAACAGAAACAAAAAGAAAGGAAAAGAGCTAGGGAGAAACAACGGGATCTAATTTCCTTGCTGTTTTATGGACAGATCCTTAAAGAGGAAGTCATGTAGCTGTTCAGACTTCCAACACTTCTGCTATCTGCCTGATGTGCATTTTTGCTGCCATAATTACATCCCATTCAGTCTTCATCCCAGACTCACAACAGGAAGAACCCCCCCCCCCCATTTTCACAACAGAAACCCTTCAGGTATTTTCACTTGCAACATGGTTTTATCATTTTAACCTCTAAGGAAAGTGGCACCGAAACATTTCCCCTCCTTATTTTAATTATTTTGGTAATACTTAGAAAGATTTCATCTCTGCAGACTATTCATTGATGTTGTGTGAAACAGTTCAACGTTTCACTGTGCCCCTTCTGCTCTGCTGTTGCCTCTTAGCAGCTGTAGCTGCCTCCTCTGGGTACGGGAAGGAGAGGGACAGAGTGGGAGAAAGTTGCTGAGGGTACAGAGGAAGCAGTGACATGGCTAGGTAAAGGGAAAGCACCTGTTCCAAAATCATCATTCTTTTAGATTAACTGCACATCAAACTGAGAGTCCAGACAGCAAAGCAGAAACTCAGAAAAAAATAATTAAAAAATATATATAAACTAAAAGGTTTTAACTTCATTAAAGCAGTTCTTGCTAGGTTCAGAAAATAAACAACTCTTAGCCTCCACAAATCCCAGCTAAGAATTCACATCATCTGAAACAACTCCATGTCATTAGAAACACTGAATAACTCAGTGATCAAAGGCACTGTCAGTACAATTATATTACATGGGAGGATAAGAGGGAGGCCTGGACAACGAACAGTGTGAGTAATTGGGTTAAATTCTAGGCTTGCTTTTAAATACTGCAATCCACCTTGGGAACACTGCAGGTATCATTTAACTGGGTCACCAAAACTGAGGCAAAAGGCTACTAACTTCAGGCTAGGAAGTGCTATTTATTTGCCTAACTTCAGGCTACAAGATACGAACACTGGGAAGCATAAGCAAATCCACACAGGTGAGGGCAGGAATCTGGAGCAGCAGATGGAACAGGTAAGAACTGTGCTTCTCAGCTTTTAGGACACCTTTACCTCTACAAGTATTTTTTTTTTTACATTTCTTCCACATAGTCCACATTCAGAAGCAACAGAAATTTAATAGAAATTTAAGAACAGGATAAGTGCCACACTCTCTGAAACAGCCCAGACAATGGGTATCTGCCTTGAAAATTCCATCCCTATCAAGCCCCAGGGTCCTGACAAGCATTTCACATAGTAATTTAAAGTAAATACCTTTCAGAAGGTAATCCTGCCACAGCCATGTCTTGAAATTCATTGAGGTCAAGGTTCTTAGGCTCGGTTAATGCAAGCAGTAACAGCTTTCTTTTGGCATCCTCAAGTGAGCTTTCCTGCTCTGAATTCATCTTGCTCGGCTGATTTTCAGCAACAGTGAGATGTGTAGATGCAGAATGCTCCCTCTGCTCCATCACAGGAACTGTTGGGGAGTGATTTCTGTACAGATCTGTCTCCTGCTCTTCATTGCTCATGTTTCCAGCTAAGTCTCCTTCACCAGTGACTAACATCCTTGCAGTACCTGTTTCAGGGATGTCTCCAGTTTGGTCGTTACCTGTCTTTGCTGCACTTAACACTGTGTCCCTGTTCTCTTTAACAACTTCCTCAGTCATATTGCTCGATTCTCCTCTGGAGAGAGTTTGCAAGCAGTCATCCTGGCTTACTTCATTTTTTAAGTAATCTATTAACCCATGCATGGTCACTTTCCTTTCTTGCTGTGCATCTTGTGAGTTTTCCAATGTTTCCAAGCATTTCCTACTTACTGGATCATCCTGTGTCATCTGCATGTCATCCTGAGACTTAATGTCTTGCATAAAATCACTGCAGAAGTGCGTCTCCTGATTTTCCCCAGGTGACACAGTAAAATTGTCTGGCAATTTTTCATGACTGTAAGATCCTCCCAGGACAAGTGTTGAAGCTGCCATGTCAGAGAAGCTCTCAGCAACGTCTGGATCACCATAGTCACTTTTCCTCTGTTCATTTGGCTTAGGATCCTGACACTGTTCAGTAGGAAGACTTATATCCTCTTCAGATGAATCTGGTTTTGCATTACACTCTGTAATTAAGTTGTTTCCCTCTGTGGTAGCAGCATCTTCCAAGTCACTCTTCTGTACATTGCCTGTGGAGATCACAGCTACAGTGGGTTGTTGCTTACTGTCGGAATATGCAGAGAAGTTCTCAGCTGCTGCCCCATCAAACGAAGCCGGTCCTTGCTTCTTTATCTCTAAGCTTATTAGCGATGCAGGATCAACGCCACTAGCACACATGTCTTCTTTTCTTTCCATCTCCCTGCTCTCCGGATGCTCAGTGCTTTTGTCTGGCTTTTGCAGATTTTCCAGGGTGCTTTCAGCAGGTGCGGTGCCATCCAATCTGGGGACCGCTTCCAAACGGCTACCGGGCTGCTTATTTTTTTCAGTGTCCTGGGGACTTTCTGGTGGCAGCTCGGCCACCGTGTTTTCTTGTTGAGCAGATTTGCCCTTGGCAGCTTTGCAGGAAGCCTCAGAAGCTAAAGACGACTCTTGGCCCTCTGCTTCTGAGGTGCCCTCGGGAGCTCCTTTGCCTGCCTTGTTTGATTCTGAAAAGTTCTCGGCACCTGCCGTGTCCTTGGCCACTGGACTCTGCTTGAAGCCTGCATGGTTTTCAGACAAAAATGGGGGTAATTCAGCACTCAGTGTGCTGTGGACAGTTTTTTTAAATATCTGGCTGATATGTTCCCTAAAATTTGGGAGGCTGGAGGCAATGTCCAGAGAGCTGCAAGTCAGAGCCTCATGCTCCTTTCCGGAGTTCTCAGCAGAGTGCTCGGAAATACTGCTCTCTGCTCTGGTTATGTTGTTATTCTCTTTTGAAAGCTCTTCATTTTTTTCTGAATTTGCAGGTTTCTCTAAGATCTTCCTGCACTTGTCATCTACGCAGATATTGGTTGCAATATGCTCATTACAGCCTTCTTGTTTACCAACAGATGAAAGGCTCAGCAGCTTTCCTTCTAGAGTAGGGAGAGCTAACAGAGACTCTGCTGAACTGTCACTTTGCTGTTCTTTGAAGTTTGCCTCACTTTTTGTTTCTTTGGATTTAATTGCAGATACCTCTTTCTTCAGCTTTTCAGAACTGAACTGTAGTAAGTTTCCAGTAATCTGTCCCACATTTAAAGTCTCTGGCAGGGCTAAACTTCTGTCTCCATCGCCCTGAAAACTTTGGTCTGGAACATCTTTTTCATCCACTCGCCTACTCCCCACAGAGCAGTCTTCTGAATTTGCTGTTTTACCTGTGCTCACTCTGGGTGAAGGACTTAAGGGCACAGACACCTGAGAACCTGCAGCAATCTGCAAATTAGAGTTACCTTCTGAGGTATTTGGGCATGCTACAACTTCCAGCTCATTATTTAGCATTTCCCCCCCAGTACCCTTGTTTGTATTGTTTCCAGGTTGCTGGCTTGGGTGGCTGAGTGAGGTAGAGGGGGTTGTAAAATTTTCTTCACGATAAGCAGGTTCCTCTGGTGGCTTTTGATTGCAGCTGGATTTATACAATTTATCTGTGGGAATTACTGCCCCGTGTGCCTGCAACAGTGAAGGACATCCTTGTGCCCCTTGACTTTTGTCACTTTGCGTGCTGCTTGTTTCTGAGACAGAAAAGCTGTCCTCACAGCTTATCTCCACCGTTCCATCTTTCTGGATGATTTCCCCATCAGCAGTCAGGCCTTCAAACTCTTCCAATTTTTTTGCCATTAATGGCATTTTCCTTTGAGTTTCTGGACAAGATATTTGAGGATCATTTTGCTCAGAATTATCAGCAGTATGTGCTATTTCTGTATTGCTTGGCAAAGCCTGTGATCTGTTAGTGGCACTTGCTGAATTCTGTGTCCCTGGAAGAGCGTTTATAGCATCAGCAGAGCTTTCACCAGCATTATCCTTTATCCTGCATATGCTGCCTGGCTGTTCATTCTCGTCAGATTCTTTAGAAAACATATCGCTGTGACATGCTGCTTCATGCTGACTAGCTGAGATCAAAGAATTATTACCCTGCTCAGACTTGTTTGGGTTTTGCTTACTGCGGCACTTTTCTTCTGCCTTGAGATCAGTTTTGTTTTGCTCCTTGCAATCCTGCAAATTAAGCATGGTCACATCAGAAATATTTTGCCCGTGTTTTGCGTTGGACTTATCCTCCGACACCACAGCATCGCTTTTATCCTTGTCCTTTTCTTTTTCTGTATCAGAGTCCTGTTGGATCAATGCTGCATCTAACACAGAAGAATCTTTATTAAGATTGTCTAAAATGTTGAGAGGTATTTCTGGTATGTTGCTGTCATTACTTAGGTCCAATGGACCTTCGGGTTTTTGAGCCCTTTCTTTGTCTTCCAGATCATCTGCTCCTGTAACAGCTGCCAAACTGCTTTGCTGCTTCTGTTGTTCAAGTCGTGTATTTGAAATCCAGCCACTGTCACCAGCAACAGACACTGACTTCTCCAGTGGCTCTGCTTGAGGAAGAGCAGTTGGAACATCTGCATTTCCCTGTGGTTCTCCTGTAGTGCACTCAAGGGGTTCCAAAGAGCAGCATGCCTCACTCTCAGAGGGGCAGTTGTTTCCACTGATAGGGCTGTCATCCTCTCCCTCCACATTAGCTTGCTGCGGAGTGAGTCCTGAAGTACCAGCTACTGCTTGGGAGGTTTCTGAACAAGCCATCTGCATATTTCTGTGACTTTCTGCAGCCACTTGCTCCAGCTGAGCTTGCATCAGCACATCCCATTTGCATTCGCTTTTCAGTGCCAAATCTTTGTCCTCTGTGGAACTTTTCACCGCAGTTTGGTGCTTCTTCTGTTGCATACCCTGGTTTTCTTTACCATCCATGGCACTGCTTTGTGCAGCCACAGGTCCTTGCTCTGGATCACTCTGAGGTACTGTGGTGATGGGACCGATCTGTTCTTTGGATTCTGAAACCCGTGAGGCCTCAGTTTGTACAGCCACATGATCCATCCTCCCTGCCAACACTTTTATGCCTGGGAGCTCGAGTTTTGATTTGGACATTTTTTCCCTTTCTTCTGACTTGCTATAACTTTCATTTTTTTCTTGACTTTCAGCTTTGCATTCAGATTCCAACACAGTTTCTCTAGCAAAAGCCTTTTCCCAGGACTCATCCTGCTTACTCTGCTTAATATTATTGTTCTTAGAGTGGAGGAGCAGTGAACTGTGTGCAGAGGCTAAACAAACCTTTTTGGTCCCATTACAGCCTGGCTGCCCCAAAGTTTTGTCTTCTGCCTCAGTGTTCAAGCAGTCAAAACTCAGTGGGCATTCCTCCCTTGGAAACTGTGGTGAAGCCACAAGCTTATTGTCCAGGTCATCTGTGGCAGCAGTTTTCTCTCTGCTCATTTGTTGTTCAGGTTTATAAACAAGAGGGTGTGAATTGTCTTTGGGTGATTTAAAGCTACAGCCTGAATTTAGGGGCTTTCCACCAACTTCTTCCCCTAGGTCACCTGCTGAAGTCTTGTCACAAAGACTGAATTCTTTATTTTCTGCATCCTGGTTAGTAGCATTTCTGCTACTAACAGAGTTCAGTAGTTGTTCTTCTGCCCTACTTGACCCCCCAGGTAAGTCACTGTGTTCTGTCGCTTGCACATCCTCTGTTCTCATTGCATTTTTTTCTCCTGTTAGATCTGCCTTGGTTTCTTTTTCATTTGGCTCTGTGCAGCTGCTCAGAGAAGTACTTAATGCATATTCTTCCAGTAACAATCTTTCATCTAGCAGGGAATTTTCCTTGGTGGGATTGATAATGCTTTCTGTTTCAGAAAGTGTGGTGCTTTCTCTAGACACATCATCAGCTTTTATAATTCCATTGCTACTGGCTTCATCTTTTGGGCTTTGAGTTGTGACAGCTGATTTTAGTTCTTCTTTTTGCTTAAATGATAAAGGCACACTGAAATGCACTGCGCTAACAAGCTCATCCTCCTTTTGAAGCTCTCTTTGAAAAATGGGTTCAGTTTTTTCAGAGGCTGTTTTCACTGCTTCGCTCCTCTTCGGATCTCGAGAATCTTTTCCAGGCACATATTCCCTTGAAGGCTCTTCAGGCTTTGGTACCACAAAGAGATTTGGAGGGTTAGAAGGCAACTCTGACATTAAAGTACAGGTGTCTGATTGCTCCTTTTTGCTCACAGATAGAGCTAGATTTGCCTCATCCCCTTTAGCTGTTGTTACAGCCCCCATCTGTAGATTACAGACTTCACTCATCTCAGTGAAGCCCTGAGCATTCACAATTGCTCCAAATTTTTCACTGTCTGAGCCTCCTGTTGCTGGATAATTTAGGATTAAGGTTTCCTTTTTCATTAGCAGACCCTCTCCACCATCTGTGTTCTGTCTACCTTGCTGCATTACAGTCTGTGGCTGACCTACTTCCAAAACTCCTTGCTCCTGCTTGGCCTCCTGAGCAGTAAACCAATCTCCTGGCTCTTTACCCTGGGGAAGCGTGCTGACATGTGGTTCCCTCCTGCCACCCAGCTGTTCACTCTGCCAGAGCGATCCTAATTCACTCGGCTTCGCTTCTGTGACTCCTCGCAGCTCTGCAATTGCCACGGGGCTGGGCTCCAGGTTTGGGTTTCTGGGATGGTTCTCACTGTTTCTTGGAGAAGAGGCAGCAGCATTGTCACAGTTTGGGCTTCTATCCACACAGCCAGCCTGTCCCTCTTCTTTGTCGTTCGCTGGACTTGGGGATGGAGCTGCTTCATTGTAATTTGAGGTTGGTAACTTGTCATTGCTGCTTGGAAGATCTGCTGTGACACGTTCTTTGGCACAGTGTGGAAGAGGCACCGAGATAGGCAGGCTTCTCTCCCTTGCTCCTGCAGCCTGAGTTAAGAAATCAGAGCCTGCTTGTCCTCCGTGTTCTTGCAAGATAGTGTTCTGTCCTGTCACCTCTGCTGACACCGTGCTTGAATTGGATAAATCTTCAGCACTGTAGCTACTGATGCCTTCCTTACCGATGCTGCCAACAATGGAAATGTTTATTTGTTTCATGTCAGTAAAGAAGAAAAGAGTATGAAGCAAATGAAGCAAAGAATAAACCCAATTTGTGCCGTTGATGTTTCAAAGCCATGCAGTACATGCACTGAGCTGATAATCTGCTTTCAGGAGCTAAACCATCAGACACATTACAGTGATTTAAATGCTCATTACTCTGGAAATTATGTCCCCAGTCTTCCCTGATAGCCCCCATGCTCACAACATGCCATTTAACCATTCCAATGTCTTAGTATGGGGAGAGAAGGCACACATCTGGCAGATCAAGGGAGCAGCATGGGGAAAAGTAAAACAAACAAACAAACCCCAAACAACCCCCAAACCCAACAAATAACAATAAAACCCCCCTACCAGTACCTCAGTGAAAGATTTGTTATTTCTGCTTCTATACGACTACAGCTAATGGCTGTTATCTGGCTATACTTTTATTGTGTAGCAGAAGATTAAGAAGAGCTCATCTGTTGAATGATTTTTCCACCACTGCTTCTCACCAGAAGGTCAAAGGTCTCACCCTGCCATACAATAGTGCACACCCTATGAGGTCATTTTACTGCAGTACTTGATTTCAGCACATAGAAACTATGACCACTTGTACGATCTCCATCCCCACCCTTGAAAGATAAGAGAGGAAAAAAATGAAACCAGAGATGATGTGGGCACACTAACTGCTGAGAAGAAGTTTTCATATATTTCACGTGCACTGTGTGGACCTCAGCTTCCCCACCAAGGTTTGCAGGTGATGAAATGGGTGATGAACTTTGTTCTCTCCCTCACCTCCCCTGGGAAGCCTGGGCACATTTTCACTGTCTTAGGGAACATGGAATGAAATTTCAATTCAAAACTGAACATAGAATTGCACTTGGGAGCAAGGGGCATCATTTACTTAAGAAATAATAAATTTGCCAACCCCTTCATCCAAAGCAAGATCCACAGACAGCACATTGCCAAATGCTCAGAGGTCCATGCAACAGCAGTGGGCACAAAACGCCCTTCCAGGTGAGGTCCAAACCCCTCTGTGTACTGAGGATCACCCAGTACAACTATTTATGAGGGCTGCAAGTAAAACTGAATATTCAGTGCGTTAAATCCTAAAAAAATCCCCCTCAGAGTGACTACAGTGGAAGATAAACTAGTCTTTAAAATCCTATTGAAATTTGCCTACATTAAGGGTAAGCCTCAAATATAAGGTAAAATATCTATAACATACAATTCATATATAGCTTAAACAAGTTTCAGTGATGCTTGGCATCAGTTTGGGTGTTTAAATCATAACACTAATACATTTTATTTAAGCTTTTAAGAATTGTTTCTTTTCCTTACACGCTGAAAACACCTATCCATATAAAAATCTTGCTGACACTGGGAACAGCAGAGATGGCAATGTGATATTTGGTACGTGCTGGATCACTGCCAACATTGGGCATGATGGGACTTGAATAAACAAACAACAGGGAGATGCCAGGAGGCTTTCCCCGTGGAAGATTTGCACTCAAGAGGCTGAATTAGAAGGGGTAGAAACCACAAAGCTGAATTGGGGAGAGGATGGAAAAAGAGGAGTCAATTGCATTTCCAGCTTTTTGCTCGTGTTGCAGGTTTATCTTCTTGCTGCTTAAATTGCTTATTAGTAATTATTTGCCCAGGGTTTTCCAGCCTGGAAGCATGATTCGATCAGAGATACGGTGGGCAGGGGAAGAACCCACACAGGCAGAGCTTGAGGCGAGAAGCCCTCTAACCTTTGTGAAACTGAGCATTAGAAGAAGTAGAAAACACCAGCTATGGTTCCAGTTTCTCCTTATCGCTTATCTTTAAGCTGATTAATCCCATCTGTCAACTGAGTTTGGAAAAGCATGGTAATAAATCTAGGATTGAAACATTGCAATGTTCAGCATACAGCCCATACATCATCATATTTGCATTTTACAGATTTCAGCTGACAAATTTCTCTAGGACCTTTACAGATATGATTTTTTATTTTTTTTTTCACATTAGAAAACTGTTTGCAACTATCAGATATGAAACAGTTCCAAACGTGCCTGAAGTAGTTAAGTTTTATTGAAAACAATTGCTAAACCTATGAGCTATCTGCTGGCACGCTGGGAGCAGCTTCGTAGAGAGTCACAGTAATAAACCCATGACTTTGGTTCAAGGGCAAATAACAATCCTATGAACAAAGCTATTCAATATTATAATCAACTAAACCATTTTTTCTGATATATGATAATGCTGAAAACTTGTTCATTTTACTCAGAAGGAGATGAAGGAATGGGAACAACTTTAGTTAATGTATGCTGAACAGACTTAAGGTGACAGTGCTGGCACATGCTGAGATGGCAACTTGAACTATCACAGATTCTTCATCTGTGCTACTGCAGCTCCCTTCAATGGGTTTTTTCAGGACATAACAGAATATAAAGGTTCAAATTTCCAATCATAGTAAGATACAACTATACTGACCTGTTTGGATATCTCCATTTATGTTCCTCCTGATGTAGGTAACAAGAAAAAAAAGTAACACATCCTACACCTTCCATTTCTTTTTTGCAATCTTGCTTTTCTGTCTGCAAAACACTGCTGGGGTTAGACAAACATCTGTTGGGAATGGCTTAAGCACAGCTGATCCTGCTTTAGGGCAGAAGGATGGACTAGATGACCTCTTAAGGTCACACCTAGTCCCATTATCTTCCACTTTTTTTAAAAGGGAATAACACTACAGGGAGATGACACCACATGCTGAAGATAATTCCCCTGTGTAAAACCCAATCTACCTGAAGATGTATTAGCAGTCAATAATTACCTGCAGGGAGCATGTGTTTTCAGACAACTCATCAACATAAAGCTGTGACCCTAAAAAATTGTGGGGTTTTAAATACAGGAAAATAAAATATGTTCTCTTTTGTGGCTACTTAATCTGTTCTGTTTGTAATCTGAACTAGCTTGATATTAAGGGAAGAATTGATACTGTAGGATACTATTTAAAACAAAACCTGCAGATGACAAAGCATGAAAGAACATTAGAGATCCTCATAGTTCATGTAGGGCTTAGGGCAGAAAGAGTCATTTCTCTAGGAATAATTGCTGCACACAATTGATTTCATGTTAAAAAAAAAGAAAATGCAAAGACATAGGTGTATGTGTAATTTGAAATAATCAAGTGTCCCACTGCACTCAAAAGTTAAGAGAACTTTTCCCTCCTCTTAGAAGTTAAGCACACAATTAAGGATTTGCAAGTTCAAGACCTTAACTGCCTTACTACCCATATGAATGTTACCCTTCCAGTTACAACATCAAATAACCACGAGTTAAATCTTCATATATCTAAAGTGTTTGTTTTGCATAAATAATTAGTGAGAAATTGCTTGTTTGGAAACACCTTGAACATTTACAGATGAATTTTTTAATAGCTGTAGTTAACCTTTTCCACCTTCAGAATATATTGTGGCAAGTTTGAACTACCCTGGAACAATTTAAGAATACTGCCCAGTTATTAAGATGTTTGTTAGGGCAGCACTGCCTGGTTTGTGTATAGGGTGTGAAGCTATAAAGGATGTTAAGAAATCGATGACTTGCGGTGCATCTCCCATAAATACTTCTGAGCCAAGAGTCATCCACAGCCTACCAGCCATTAACACCCAAAGTCACAACTTCCATTACTTTGTTTTGCCATCCACAGCAAAGGCAACTGACAGAAAAAAACAGCAGCAGCTAGAAAAAGCTCTCTAGCATTTACTGAGGGTGGGATGGGTAGAGATGCCCAATACGTTAAGCCTACTTGATAAACACCAAGAAATGATGATCCAACAACAGAAAAAAAAACCAACCCCACCACCATAGATAATTTTAAGTTGTCCTTACTTATTCCTTTGTTTTCCTCCTAAAACAGGCAGTGCTTGTGGCAAGGACAAGCAGCCTTTCCAACTCAGTCACACTTGTGAGGGAAAAACCACCAAGTGCTGAAGCCTATGAAGCCCAGAGGTCACATACGGTTGCCATCCATATTGATGTCACTCCGAGCCTGAGTGATTATATCCCCAGGAGTATAAGAGCCTGAAATCTGAGGATGAGTTTAGCAAGTGCTGAAGAAGAAAAATGCCCAGCCAGCTCTGCAACCATGGCACGCATAGAGCTGCTTCTCAAACGTCTCTGTTCTGTTTCTCCCAACACATGACAGATCAGCACCTACATTCTGAGCATACACATTTGGACACGTTGTACTGGAGGACTGAAGTTAAAGAATCCTGCACTTTAATCTGTCCTTAAGAGGTACTGAAAGTTAATGAGGAACCTGGAAATAATTTCCACTTTCCTACTAAAAAAAAGAAGTCAGAGTTTTAGAGGCAGAGCAAGTCACTATTAGAATGTTTCAGTGTACACAAACACATGAGAAATCCATCATCGCTAAAGGGCTGCTAACAGCAGCCAGCTTCCCCCACCCTCCCTGTGTATCTAAGCTTTCAGGAAAAAGTGAAGCAGGAATAATGACCTATATGATCCTCCTGGGAACTGTCCTCCCCTTCTCCCTCCGCCCCCAGTCACTTTTCACCTCCTTCTTTCATACACAGTCTAAAATGCAGGGCCTGCAGTGTTTTAAGTAGGACCAAATTAAATTATTCTAACATGAAAAAAAGTAAGCTGTGCTACCACTGCCGCAAGCAAACATGGCCAGATCTTCAGTTCCAGTTCCACAACCGGCTCCTGGTGTCCATCTGAGATATCCGGAGCATCGGCAGGAAGCCTGGCGCTGAAGGGATGGTCCCACAGGATGTGTGGCAGCTTCAGCTTGTCATTCTACAGTGGCTCTGGGGGTCCCACAGGAGCTGTGCACAGCACTCCAGGTGGGAGAGCAGCCAAGATCATCCCTGCAGAGTGCTTGTTTCCCTCAACTATTTCTGGGCGTGTAGCTTTTAAATTGCTGCATCTGCCTCTTCCCAAACCTGCTGGAAAAAAAATGCCTCTCTGGGGTATTTGTCCAGGATTCCCCAGGCATTTTCCTCCGTCTGTGCAGAAGGAGAAAGGCATGGTTACATCTCGTGCAGACACCAATCCAAAGCCTGAGGCTTGCTACTTAGTCTAGTGCTTCAGCATTATTACACACTGAAAGTGTACAGATTAATTGGTGTTACTTTTCATCATCCAGGACTAGTGAGAAACAGGTAAAAAAAAGGATCTGCAACAGAGCGTTTAAAGAAAAAGTCACAGAAGTTTTGAATTTCAAAATACAAGAATTTAAAAGCAACTGAAACCATTTCTGTGAATTTGTAGAGTATGGAAGAAAGCCACCCAGAAGACTGGAAAAAGCAAACATGGTAATTTTCCCCCACAGAGATGCTCCATCCGAAGATGGCAGGTCATAAGCTCCTAATATTGCAAAAGTTCACTCCGGGGTGGAAAAGGTGTGTTCAAAGCAGAGCGAGTTAAAAATAAACAGCCTGGAATCTGAAACTTCAAAGATTTTTCCGTTTATTGTCTTTGTTTCTATTTTGGCAGGATATAACACAGAAGCCACCCAAACCAGGCATGTGCCAGCAGTTGCAGGGGTAAGGCTAAATAAAAAGTAATTGCCTGAGCTCCTGCCCATCTAAGATGCTTCCTGAAACAAGAATCCTGTGCACCCCTTCAAGCTGACTCATTTGTGTAACATTCATCTCATACTTCTGCATGCTGAAGTGTAAAGCTGCTACAATACCTAGAATGTGAGACTAGGTGGGTCTTGGTACTCACATCTTGAAAAGGAGCCCCTGAAGATCTGCAGCTCTGCCAGTTTTGAGCAATGCCTTTTAAAAAAGGCAAATTGGTCACAGAACAGTATAAAATGACTATGATAATATTTAAAAATAATAATAATTAAAAAAAAAGCAAGACTGCACTTGCTGCAGCCAAACCACAAATATTCAAACCCCAAGATAACAGACCCCACCCCACAGTCTCTGTTACTGCCACTGGCCCATTCTAACACCAGTTTGGACAGCTTAATGTGCTGGGTGGGTGACAGCACAGACTTGTACTCAGTCCATTGTTTCAAACCACATCAGTGTGTAACTAGTTGCTTCTTCAGCTCACACAGTCTTCCAAAAGGCCCCACAGAAGAATTGCTGATGCTAATGTAAACCATCACACACTGCACCTCAGCTCCAGTGCTTGTTATTTTTCCATGCGTGCTTCATATTCCTATACCTACTTAGAGCTGGAGCCTCCACTTGTGCCTCCACTAAAATCCACACCCACAGAGAGAAAATTATCTGGCCCTTGTCGGACAGCTTCTGGCTTCAGATTGGATTCCGTTAACTGGTAACCTCTACCACCAACAAAGCAGAGAGTAGAGAGAGAATTTTTAATCTCAAAGTAACAAGTAAGTAGTTGGAAAAACTGCTGTTCTGAGCCCTAAATGCTAAAGCATCTGTAGAAAGAACTTCAGGCTTTGCAAAAGGAATAGCACAGATACAATAATTTAAGGGTTAAATTCTACTACACAAAGTCACGAAACAAGTGAAAGAACAGAACTTGCTTATGGGTTCTGGAACACACTTAGTAGATTTCTGCGTTCTCAAAGGAGACATCATGAGTAAGACAGGCCATTCCTTACTGGGTTAAAAGCCATGGTGAGGTCTCCAGACAAGACCCTGTACCTTGGTTTCCCCACAGAGGCCATTTCATGGCACATGAAATGGATGTGGCAGATATTTCTGCAGTGAATTCTCCAATCTTAAAGAAAATTTATGATAATAATAAAAAAAGTGCCCAGAGCTGAAAAATCCTACGCATTTATTGGCAAGTTACTGCTGCTTATGAAGTTGTAGTTATCATTCCACCCCATGTTACACTGATGATCTGGAAAGTATTCAGCCCTATGGTAAAATCATGCTGGTATTAGACAGCTTCTTCACTGCAACAGATGAAAACCCTGGTAGCATGGGAATATTCAAGTAAAAAGTATTAATGCTTCAGACAAAATTTTCCCTTTGGGATATTTAATAAAATCCAGATTACGTTACCTTCTGCCATCCTTAATAACACTGAAGAACACCTTAACTCTGAAAGTAGCCCCATTTAATCAGAGAGACCTTGAGACCTTGAGAAGAGTGCAATGCTAATAAATATTAACTGGGTTGGTACTTTTTAGTAGAATTGTTATACAGAGCTCAGCACAGCATTTCGCAGTTGTTTATGGTGATGTCTTATTCACAATCATATGTGACTACAAAAGACTCTCCAACGTTCCTCTGTCTTGGGTGAGAGTTTATTAGCATGAGCAAAAAGCTTAGGAAGTTTAAGTCAAGGGTTACTACAACAGCTGAAGTCTTGTTTATAGTTATGCAGTAAGGCAAGAAAGTCAGTGTAGTAAACAGTAAGTAGTCCGTTTTGTCAGGTTATTGTGAAGAACTGCAGCATCATCATCCATCGGGATGATAGACTTTGAAAAATCTGTTACACAAGAACAGAAACTTAACCAACAGCTCCCAACCATCAACAGCAGCAGGGCATCAATTTTGTTCACAGGAAGAAGCTTCATTTCTTACCTTGTAGGTTTTGGAGTTGATAGGGACATACTCTCAACCAGTTGCACGGCAGCAGGAAGAATATCTGACATGTCCTGACCTCCAGATCTTTCTATGTTGCTTTCCTCAGGGCTTTCTTTTAAACTGTGCCCATTACCAGGAGGTTCACCCAGTTCAGAATCTTCTGGAGTGCCCTAGAATGAAAAAAGAACAATTTAAATAGCTCCTGTTATTTTGAAGAATACATAAGCTTAAGGAGTTTTGTTTTTTGTGCACTGATGGACGACTTCTGCAGTACATTTCACTACTTTGATGGAACATGCAGCTTCTAAAGACAAGCTTTTTCTTAATGACAGAAAATCAGAAGGAAGTGGTTGAGCCAAAAATAAATACTAGGAAAAGAAAAGGGAAAGAAGAATGCAACAATTGCTCTAAAGCAGCCAAGGCCTTTACTGATCCAAGGAGGGTGTCGTCTTCTTTTTCCAAGGCTGGCAAATGCTTCCTTGCTAAGCAAGCTGAAAATGAGGAAGGATGGAAACAAGCTATAAACTTTGTCACTCACAGTATTAGTAATATCTTTAAAGTCAAGTTAGAGATAAAGCCAATGCCAGTCAAAACCCTGCACTTGAATCCAAGTTCAGATTTCTCCCCAACTTCAACAACGCTCAGAATGCCTCTGAACTGAAAAGAAGGGGCCAATTCTCCACCACACAGATTTTCTAGAACGACAGCTGCAGGAAATGCTGCAGTTTCTGTAATAATATCTATTGAAATGCTATTCCACAAACATAGAATCATCAGCATCGAAACATAGAACGGCTTAGGCTGGAAGGGACCTTAGAGATCATCTAATCCAAACTCCCCACCAGGGGCAGGGATGCCTCTGAACTAGACTAGGCGGCTCAAGGCCTCATCCAACCTGGCCTTGAAGACCTCCAGGTGTTCACAGCCCCTCTGGGCAATCTATTCCAGAGTCTCACCACCCTGGTACTGAAGAACTTTTTCCTAAGGTCCATTCTAAACCTGTTTTCTCTCAGTTTAAAAACATTTCTCTTCATCCTGTTGCTGGGCACTCTCGTGAAGAGTCCCTCTCCAGCCTTCCTGTAGGATCCCTTCAGGTATAGGAAGGCAGTTATAAGGTTCCCCTACAATCTTCTCTTCTGCAGGCTGAACAATCCCAGCTCCCTCAGCCTATCCTTGTAGCAGAGGTGCTCCAGCCCCTGGATCTTTGTGGCCTCCTCTGAACTCCTTCCAACAGATCTATGTCCCTCTTATGGTTGGGACACCAGAACTGGACACAGTATGTGAGGTGAGCTCTAACGAGAGCACAATAAAAAGGGAGAATCACCTCTACCTCTCTTGATCTGCTGACTACACTCCTTTTGGGCATGGTTGGCCTTCTGAGCTGCACAAGTATACTGCTCACTCATGCTGAGCTTCTCATCAATCAACACTCCCAAGTCCTTCCCTTCAGGGCTACTCTCAACCTGCTCTGTACCCAGCCTGTAATTGTGCCTGGGAAAACATGGTGATGCTGCATCACTTCTCCTCAAAGATAAATATTTACCTAGGAGCTGCATCCAGAGACATGCGTCACATGAGTGGAGTGTTATTTGTTTGTTTTTTTTTCTATTGCAAACTACTAATTTTTGCTTCAGAGAGGAAGCAAGTCCTGTGCAGGTGCCAGGCTGTGACCTGAGGTGTGCCTGGAAATCCCTGGGGTTGTACAGCACCCCTGTGGGGCTGCTTTCAATGGGTAGTGGCATCTTTCTGAGATTTATTTTTTTTTGGCAAAAGCATTCTTATAAGGCAAAGACGAGCCAGGACATAGTGCTTTGACCACTGAGTAGTTTGGGATGTTCTTCAAGTACAACAAAAGAACTGGAGAGAAACTATTAAATGTAAAGCAAAAACAACATCTGAATGAAGGAGCTGCATTTCAAATCATCTGGCACTTCAAGCAACAGTGCAAGAGAAGGAAAACTGCTTCACCAGATCATCCTCAACCTGCTGTCACTGCTGTCTTCATTCTTAACTGTAACTGTAAAAGCCTAAGGCACACTTGAATATAAAGACACAGGAGAAGCACTTCAGAACAATGTCACGGATGAAAAGCACAGTACACAATACCAACTAATCTCTTGGATGCTTTCACACTCAACTTTTAGGTTTGTTTCTGCAAAAGATTACAGAAAGCTATTGTTTCTGAACTCACAGTTCTCTGTATGAAGATGGTGTGCTCTCATACGACCAAAAGCTTCTTGTGATCAGAGCCAGGAATGGGAGACACCCAGTGGACAAGAAAAGCCCATGTAATGAGGGACTGAAAAGGTCCAGGACATACGGAAAATACAAAAAGACTTCCTTTAAACTTAAGGCAAATTTGATTAACTCTCATATCCTCTGCCTTTCCCTGGAGGAACCCTTTCACTGCAGCTTTGTTTGCAGAAGTCTCCTTTATCACACTGCTTTCCGCTGGGATAGACCAAGGGTTCTTGGTTTCATGATTATTAAGCACTTACCCAGCATGTGCTGACATCTGGCATTTGGAATATTTAAGTATATATGTTGGCCTCAAACCCATAGTATACAGCAAAAAAATACTAGGACATCAAGATTTATACAACAAAATATGTTTCTTCCAGACCAAAAAGAAGATATAAATAGAGCTTGGTTAACTTACAGGACTATGTTTTGGGCACCATTTCTTTTGTTTGCATGAGAAAGTTTGCATGGAGAATTTATTTCCGCCTGTATCCATGTGTGCAGAGAAAGAATTATGAAAAGAAAAGAGCAATACTCAATTATCGGAAAAAAAAAACTCCTCCAACCAGCCAAAACAGTGACTTCTGGGGCCATATATAATCACACTGGAGTATGTTCGTGTCCCAGTCACCACTCACAGACCACCACCATAGCCCACAGCCCAGAGCCTACCCCAGGTAGTATTTAGAAAGGGCAGCAAGCCAAGGCTGAGTATTTCTATCTTGGCAGAAGAGCCTCAGAGCTCCTTGTAGAGGATGAAGAGCTGCATGTTTTGCCTCCTTCTAAAGCCTGTGTCATCTTCCATGGCAGAAAAGAACACAGGAAAGAATGGAATCATTAACTTACTGAGCTCTTTGTAACCCACACATCGCTTCTAATCAAGCTTTCTTCCACAAGATCACCCACTTAACTCAAAGGGCTCTTTTACATTACAACCTTCTGTTCTACTGACCTGCAGCCATCCCACTTTTGGAGCCACAGCATAATGGGGGTGCCTCATGCACACAGATCTCTGAAGTAAAACTCCTTTTAGTGCAGAGAGCCAGTATCCTGGGATTGCCACCCAGAGCCACTTGCTAACCCATAGTTAATGGGCAAGGTGGGCTCCACTGGGACATGGCAAAGAAACACCACTCCTCAGCCTGGTAGGTAATAAATCCAATAGCACCTTGCCACCAAAGCTCAGATAGCACTAATTGCTACAAGGAGACTTAACTCAGTGGTTACACCTGCTAGGTACTGAGAAGCCATCAGGACACTCATTTCAGAACAGTTTGAAACAGTATCATTGAGTCAGGCTAATTTGTCACTGACTCTGTGTTACTGTAACTAACACATCACAGAACAGTTTGAGGCCACAATCATTTTTAGCTGTATTTTACCTTTACTATTCATCAATATAATCCACAAGTTAACTCCAGAATTGCCTATGCTTAGCCTGCATCCAGGGCTAAACTACAGCACTTACTCTATCACCCTGTCACCCTCCCAAGCAGAGCTGGGGGATTGGGAATAGGAGAGGACACCCACGGGTTGAAAGGAAAATTGATTTAATGAGACAGCCAAACTAATACCAATGTCACTATAAAGCAAAGAAAGTTATACTTAGACCAGCAAACATACAGGGATCACAATAAACAGGAAGGCACCACTCAGGAGCAGGAAAGGAGGAAGCCTAAGGAGAAGCCACAACCCAAACTTCCCCCTTTATACTGAGCATGCCATTTGGCCCCACCTGTAGCCAGTCCTGGTCAGCTGCCCTGGCTGACCCCAAAGTGCTAACAGCCTGCACACCATGGCTGGCCTGGGATTCCATCCCAGCCAAACCAGGATGGTATTACAGACAGTTATGTGTCTGCTGTACCTGAACACCTCATTTCATCAAAACTAGGAGGCTGCCATATGAGACACAGAGCAGGGCCCATGGCCCAGTGATTTTATCAGCTGCAACACCCAGTCTGAATAGCTAAACAAAACCACAGGGGGAGGGGGAGGTTGAGAAGGAGAGAGTGATCCCAACAAAACACCTTACTAATGGGCACTGTTTTTATGACTACTGTTAACATTTTCCATAGCTTGCTAGGGCAGGTGGGTCTGAGGAGTTATTTTGTTTGGTTGGTTTTGACTTTTTGGGTTTAAAATAGTCTTGCACTTTCATGGATCTAATATTTAAGAAGCTCTAATTCATCTCCAACAGAATTCCAACTGACTCTTGATCTTCCAGTTGTGAACATGACCCAATTTAACATATATTAAAAAAATCTAGAACAGAGAAGAGTTTGAATCCACACCTTTTCTTTTCTCTTTTCTTTTCTTTCTCTTTGTCAGATATATGCACGATCAAAAACCAAAGTTGTCCTCTTACTTAGTGAGGCAAGAGCACACAGGGCCAGGAAAGTATCTTTTCAAAGGAGGATTTTAACATTAATCAAATCTAAAATCTTAACACAGATATTTAAATGTAAAAGGAACTACCAATTTTCAAGATATAGGAAAGGTTTATATATTGCTTTTCTACATTTAATATATTAATTTATCACAAAAGAACACGCTCTGTGAATCCATGCCAGCCAGCAGAAAAAAATAATTCAATTTCTGTATCAAGTTTTTCAAATTGAAGCTAGTTATGCAAATAAGGTGCTGAACTAGCTTTGCAGAGCATGCAAATTTTTTTATTATTTTTAATTAACATCTGTGAAAACAATTAGAAAGGCTATGTTTTGTTCAGAAATATAATCAGAAAGCTGCTGTTGGATAAATTACTTTTGAGGTTTCAACACCTACAGCCTCTGAAGTGATTTACTACAGAAGCTTGCAGCTAAATTTGCTCTATATTCAAGTGTAGCATGTTCCTTTTTGAAAGGGATTCTGAGCTTATAAAAAGTTACTTAAATTAAAGACTTAAAGAAAAATTTATATTAAAAATCAGAATACAGAGGTTTCAGCATTTTTTTTTAAGTCTAGGGTAATTAAAAAAACCCAACAACAAACAAACCCAGTTTGTCACAGAGAAGGAAGACTATCAGCCTATACTTTTTTCCTTTAAGCCAGCATGCTATTTAAATGAGTAAAACTGTTTCTCCTGAAATATGTAATGTAATTTGCATTAAACTTTCCCACAAGCACTCAACTCTTCAAGAACGCAAAGTAAATCTACAGGATCATTTTCTTTTCCTAGTGACTTTGAACAGTGACTTAAAAGTTTAAAAACAAAAACAACAACAACAACAACAAAACAAAACCAAAAATTAAACAAACAAACCACAAAAAAAACCACCACCCAAATCCAAACAAAACCAACCAACCAAAAAACACAGGCAGACACACAAAAAAAAACCTCACACAAAAAAGAGAACTCCATCAGCACTGTAGCCAAAAGGATTATATGCGCTGCTGTTCTCTGGCTAAAGTTATCATACCAGCAAGAAATTCCTTTACTACTACATGGGAGCCTGTTCACAGCCCAGCTCCCAAAACACTTGGACTCTCCCCTCCCAGTTCAAAGCCATAGCAACAGCATTTGGTGCTGCCACAGCCTTGTGCTGCAGTGATTCCAGAAGCTTCCCATTTCTCAATATGCCACCAGGATCCTGCTCCCAAAAACACAAAATGGGTCTGGTTTTAAAACCTTGCATTTGCACTCAAGCCCCTCCAAATAAGTGAGCTTCCTTTGATTCCTTTTTCTCCTGTTGCTCAAGAGAAGTTGCTGCCTTTTACATCTGCCCTCTGCAGCATTCCTCCATTAAACACACATCCTTTTATAGCAGTTGCTGGAACATGCCAGAGCTCTGACTAGCTGAAAGTAATCTTTGAAGAGTTACATTAAGTTTCCATTCCCACTAACTCCCTCTGGTTACTGGGAGTTGAAGCTGGAACAAGCCTGCCCATGTCCCAATCAATAAACCAGAACTTATCTTTTGATTTTTTCCATGTCTGCCATTACAAGTTGAAGGGGTTTTTTAAATTTTATTATCTTATTTTATGTTATTTTATTATTTTAATGTCTTTTTTAATATCTGGCTGCTAGAAGTGTTGGTGGTTTACTCCCACCCACCATCTCCTCTGTGGTGATGGGGATCAGCACAGGTGAACACTGGGACCTGGACCAAAGATCAGCCCTGTGGCACCAGGCTCTGGCTCTTAAAGCAATCAACAGTTCCTGAACGAGCCTGCCTGATACCCTGAGACCTACTGGAAATCAATACCAGTGAGGTGTGAATAACCCAGTCTATGTCAGAAAAGTGGGCAGAAGAGCAATTTTAAAGGTTCCATTTTTCTAAAACCAGAATTGTACAGATCACGTAGTTGGGAAATAATTTTTTTTAATGGCTGTTGCAAATTTTTAAGACAGAGAAGGTTTAAGAACCTACTTTTTTGCTTTTCTGGCTTTTATTTTTTCTGTTCTGCAGGTACAGTAACTGAGTAGTAAATGAGATTTTTCAGTCTTTGTATAATTGGAGAACCATTGTTTCTACCTTGTTTGGAAAAATGGTACCAACACAGATAAACATTAGATAATGAGCTGCTATTACCAGAATTTTTCAATCAAAACAGCAAACTCTGATCAGCAAAACTACTGATAATGGGACAGCTACCAATTGGTACCTGACATACTGGGACAAGCTTTGAACTCCATGTGACAGTTAAGATCCAAAGAGTTAGACTAACATTTGGTTCTGTCACATTGTAAGGAAACAAATTTTAATAAACAACTTGTGCAGCAATCGCCTTGATCAGTGCCTGCCCCTAGCTGAGAGTGGCTGGAGTGCAGCAGCTTAGAGAGGGACACGATCATCATGACCACTTCTTGTTTTCTTGCACAAACCTCATGACCACTTAATTAGTGGGATGTAATTATGAGATGATCAGAGGAGGAAAGCAGACTATTGCCCTGAGGGAGATTCCATATAGAATTTTGCAATTACAGTAGGATTTTTTCTTTAATCAGTGGAGGTGTAATTTGCTATTGATTCGGGCTTGGTTTATTTATCTCTTGCAGGAGTAGAAATTGAAGTTCATGGCTTTTCTAATTAAAAATCCTCAAGAGGCCAGGAATGCAAAAAATGACATTTGGTGGAAGTCTTATTTAATCTGCTTTTTACAAATACAAGAAGCAAAGCAAAGTGGGATATGATAATAGTAGTATTTGAAAAATTCTGGTTACAACTTATGTTCTATTGTAAATACCTACAACCTTTTCTAAAGAAAAAGAAAAAGGGTTGCTTTCCCTCCTAAGAAATATCTACTGAAATGACTCTGACTGTGAACATAAAAATAACCACTGGAGAGTGTGTGTGTGTGTGTATTTATAGTCACCATCTTCTCCTGGGTTTAGCATTCTTCTCAGAATACACAACTTCCTCTCAGCTGCAGCAAGAATAGGTCAGACCTTCAGGCTTTATTGTTCATATTTATGACCCTTCCAATCCACCGAGGGGACTTATCTTCAGATTCTTGTATTGTCAGCATAAGTGTCCTTTCAACAACTTGCTGCTATGTTTGAGTCAGTCTGAACCTATGTAGCAGGAGTCTGTGCTGGGCTAAATGAAGCATAGCTATGTAACCAGCTTCATGGTTCTTCTTAACCTCATCTTTCCATCTGTTCATGTGATTTGCGTACAGTAGGCAAAGGAAAAATCGTAGTTATCCTTGTAACTCCACCAGTCTTGCTGTACCTTCTTATTTTCCTTTGTCCCTTTCCTGACAGTTGGCTGAAGGCCTGATGAGAACCTTGGCTATTTTCTTAAGGATGGCAGGTGTACAAGATACAGCAGGAGAGAGAGAGAATAAAGTTGATCATCTTGGGGAAAAAAAATCTTCATCCCATAATTTGAAATTTTCAGTCAATATAATTTTAGCTAAAGCAGCTTTCTGCTGAGTGGTTCTTAGCAGCCTAACAATAAAACACTTGAGAAGATGCTGTTAGATTTCTATGAAGTAGTCTGTTAGGAAATTAATCTCCAAGCTGAGTTCTAAACTCTGTTGTGCTCCCCAGGCAATAGTGTTTGCTTGCCTAGTAATTTCTTACTAACAGAGAATCACAGAATTGCCTGGATTGGAAAAGTCCTTTAAGATCATTGAGTCCAATCATTAGCCTAACACTGACAAGTCCTCAACTGAATCACAGCCCTCAGCACTAGCTCTACTACACAACTCTTGAATACCTCCGGGGATGTGGACTCCATCACTGCCCTGGGCAAGACATTCCAATGCCTGGCAACCCTTTCAAGTAAAGAAATTCTTCCTAATATTGAATCTAAGCTTCCCTTGGTGAAACTTTAGGCCATTTCCTCTTGTCCTATCACTTAGTTGAACAGACCCATGTCTTTACAATCTCCTTTCAAGCAGCTGCAAAGAGCAATTATAACTCCATAGCTGTGGAAAATGTAGGTCCAACATTTTCACATTATATCTAAATGGAGAGCTGTAGTGAATAATTATAGAGGTTCTTTATAAATATCAAATATTTTTCCTTTTCATCTGAAGCCATAATTGTACATTTCCCATTAGCAATGGTGGTGGCTTTAGAGATGTGAATAAAGTTTTAAGCATTCATTCAGGAGTAGTCTTTCAACTTCTTTCTCACTATGCTTTCAAATTAAGAACCCCGTCACAACTTTGAATTTTCCTTTTTCTTTCATCCCCCCTTCTTCATTCACAGGGAAGATGAGATAATTATTCATTGCAGTGAGAAGTGTCCCAGAATTTGCTGCATTTGCATAAATGGATGTATAATTCTCTGAAAATAGACAATGTTCTTTTTGTGTAAACTCAGACAAATACTTGGCATTATTCACCATGGAATATTGCACCAGTAGTCATTATCTTTGGAAGTAGGCATTAATGAATATGGAGACTGGAGGTATGCTAGAACTACGTAAGCATCAGTAATGGGCATGCTGGCCTGTAGCCAACTGCCCTGTTGTGGGTGAACATCGACTGAAAGGATGTGGAATGGCCCTGCTGCCCTGTGCACTCCTGATGGGAAGTAGATGAAATGGAAGGAAAAAGGAAAGAAGATAATAATTTAGAGAGAAGTGGTGGACGTGCCATATTCAAAGTAAAGCCCATGTAGGGTAACAGCATGCCTCATTAAAATGCTATAGGAAAATTATTATGCAGAGAATTGGGAATGTATTTTTGTTCCCAACTGAATATAAACAGTGGAATGTGTACAGATGTTATTGCGCTATTCAAAAAGTATGTAAACACACAGTGAGAGCACCAGAGCTCAGTGGAATTTGCCCAGTTATCTGTGGGAATGAAGACCGAAGGCTGGGAAGCTGTTGATGTGCCCAGCGCATTCTCTGCTGATCCTCATAATACAGGGATCTGAAGGAACTGTGCTAATTATTAGATCCATCATTTCGTGTAGGCATAAGGAAGTTAAAATATGGGAAAAGTCATAATGCAGAAAACTCGCTACAGAATGTGCAGCAGTCAGATTGGTTTGTAACAATTAAATGGAGAAATCCTAAGCAGGAACACAGGGTGATGCTTCAGACAAACAAATAAGACTCTTGAGAAGTTATGGCCCCTCTGGCAAGTATGCATGTGTTACCCCTCTTGCATGTTTCACAGGGGAAAACAAACAAGAATAAAAAATACAACCACATGTTGAAATAAATGTTTAAAGAAAAATGGTCAGTAACATAGACGTGGACTAACCAGCTTTGTCTGGCTGTTTACTTATTCAGAAAACACAGAAGAAGAAAGGACAAAGCAAAATATAAAGAAATAACTTATGTGCGACTGACTTTGAAATTCCCTCTTCAACTGTGGGGCAAAATATGTGCTGCTAGGATTTCAATTCAGCGGCAGTTTTCACCTTCAAAGAGTTTGACAATTAAACTTGGTAACTTTGACTTTTTTGTCATGATGAGAAAGGCTACGAAAGAGGACAGCTCTCCTCTTCACAACTCTGAATGGCAAGAATTGAAAACCCAGTTAAAATTGTTACATATTAGAAAACCCAGACTATTCAAGCTTTAGAAGATTTTGTGCTGATGTTTCCAGTAACAGAGAACTCCTGTTTTTTACATCCTCCACCCACCCTTTTAAAATGAAAGCCAAGATATCCTGGTAATAGCATAACCCTGGTAGATGGGAGACCATGATAAAAACAGTTATGAAAGCTGATAATGATCCTGTAACACACAGTCACTTTGGGAGCAGGTGCCTGAGTCGACTGCACAAGCCCCTGGAGCAGCACGGAGAAGACTGGGCTGCAGAGCTGGTATGCTGGGCTCACGACCATAGAATTGCTCAGTTGGCAGAAAACCTTTCAGATCATCGAGTCCAACAGCTAACCTGGCACAGCCGAGTCCACCACTAAACCATGCCCCTCAGCACCACACTCTATTCATCTTTTAAATACCTCCAGGGATGGTGACTCAACCACTTCCCTGGGCATCCTGTTCTAGATTGATTCTTTTTCAATATAAACACACTTCTTCTCCTGGGAAGCTTTGCTTTTCCAGGAAAATGCATCTTAAAAATAGCTTATATTTAATTCAGCATAAGCCCAGCAAGCTGTGCCACTGACAGAGACCCTTGTTTGGAAGCAAGCTTTGCTGTTCTAATAGGGCAAGGCACACACCTAAACTCTCTCAGCAGTTTGTGTTCTGTTACAGCAAATCAGAACATCGTTACTATATGTAAAATCACAGCAAAGCAGAACATTGTTACTATATGTAAAATCACTACTAAATACACTGCTGGGCCCAGCTTTGCTTTATCCAAGCATTATCTTTGCTCAGCTCTACTAAATTTACATTATATTTTCCTCAGAGGCCAGTCCTTACAAGACAGATGGGGTATTTACTTTATTCTCTAAGTGCCTGCTACATTCTTCATAGTAGCAGATTTATTCCACAGATCTTCCCTGTTATTAAATAAGTTCTAAACTTAGCTCAGGCTCTCCTATCTGTAATGCAAACTCTGTGTACAGCTTTCAGATGACTCAGCTGGGAGCCAGAGCTGGGCAGTGGTGCTGTCTGATAAACACATAAACAAAAACAAGAGCTCATGTCAGTTGGTATTGAGTAGAACACCACCCACAGAGCTATTTTAATTGTGCTAGAGTTGGAAGGAAAGGCTGCATGCAAAGGGGGTCAAATACAGGTCCTTTCTCTGACACATAGGTTGCTAGCAAAGAAAATGTCAAAAAAACCCAGATTTTTTTTTTTACATCTTGCTGAAAACTTAAAGGTAGCTGCTTTGCAAATTTGCAGTCAGGGTCAAAAAAAACCCAACCAAAAGTCAGAAACAGATGCATAAGAAAAAGAACAGCCAAGCCCGATGCTAAGATTTTGAAATGCAAACCATGCAAACCAGTTTTGTCATCCACTACCTGCTGTGTGCCTTGGTTTGGTGGTGTAAGGATGACTTTATTTGCATTGGGAACTTCTGACTGAAACTGAACATATTTCTACGTTCCAGTGGCCGTATGAAGGTTTGCTGTTGTTATTTGGGGTGTTTTAAAATAGCTGTTCAGCAGCTTAAGTGGCCTTAAGATTTTGTTACTACTCTTATTATCTCTCTGTTGATAGTGACTTTTAAAGGACTTGGGATTTCTAGTATTTATTTTGTTTTGCTCTGGGTTTTTGGGTTGATTTGGGTGGGGAAGGGGTGTTTTTGTTTGCTTTTTTGACAGTCTGAAAAGGAGACCAGAAACTTACTTTCCTTACTAGGAAAAGAGAGCTTTTTAGTACATTTCTTAATACATTCAATTACTTTGTAGCAAGATCTTATCAGCCTCAGGAAGACTCCTGAAGAACTATATTTGATTTCCAAAAACTTCCTGAGTGAAAGTTGTACACAATGGAAAAGAAATTCCCATTTTTTACTTCTAGGAGCTAACACATTCTTCTGCTCTCAACGCCTGAAAATCTCTGGGACCAAATCTTGGGCTAACAATACATCTTGGCCAGAGCAACCTAAGAATTATAGTAGACTTTTCTTCTACAAAAACTCTCTAACTTGTAATACTGATTCTCTTGAGAGGGTCCACTTTGCAATGCACAAGGCACAGCAGATCTGCTGAGACCTGAAATGGAAGCAAAGTGAACCCCAATGCATTTTATCACTACTATAACATATGGAAGATCTCCTGGCATTTTAACTGTTGAAATTAATGAATTACATCTTCTCTTCAAACTTATATCAACATAGAACCTTCTGCTGTAATTATATGCCTGGCTCCCAGGGCCTCTCCCCACCCTGCCCCTGGTCCAGGACCTCATTTCAGTTGCCCTGAGGATGTTATCCCCAGTGATTCCATGGGATGTTGATCTCCTGCTCCACCACAGTCCTGCCTTGTCCAGCTATCAGCCTCACGGAACTGAGCTGATTCATGGGCTGACATCGTGGTCCCACCTTGGCCTGTCCCTTTCTCCAAGGAGGTGCCTGATGCCCAGGGCTGGGGCTGCCCCTGATTGTCCCTTGGCTGCCCCCGCAGCTGCTGTGCTGGCAGACTGGGGAGGTGGGATCAGCCAGCCCTGCTCACCCTGTGGGCATCCTCTGTGACTCCTGTCCCCCAGGGAGCAACCACCCACACACTGCCCTGATGCCACAGTAGCAGTGGTGCTGCCAAAGAAACAACCAAACAAAAAGTTGCCTTCAATTACCATTAATGACACTTAAATAGGTTTGTAACTGTCAACCCATTTTCTGTAAGGATTGCTCTAGGTTAGAAGGGAAGGAAAATGCAATCACACTGTCACACTCACCTGATTTTCTGCACTGCTGTTCTCATTGCCCATTTTGATGTTGACGTCCAGTGTCACACAGCAATTAAAGAAAGATCACTGGAAGAAAAGAAAAAGCTCTAAGTCTTCAATATGAAAAAAAACAAACAAGCGAAAATATAAGAACAACAACAACAAAATATGGAATTTTTGGAGCAATAATATCAGTTACCTTATCAGCTGCTTCTGATATGCAGGCTTACAATGATTTTAAATCATAATCAGAGGAAGGTAGGTCCTCATGATTTTATTTTGTAATGACCATCTGCTGTCTTCCCTACACTGGCTCCACTTCTGCTGAAAGAAGGATGCTCCTTGAAACTCAGCTTTGCTGCTCTCTTTCTGGATTATCCTCTGTCATTTGAGCCAAAAAGGCATTTTCCTTGCCAAAGTTGCTTTGGATGGACAGCCCATAGTAAGACCTTACTGTTTTAACTGTATTCAAACCACTTGTATTTCTTGGAGGCCCTGTGCTGAGCTGCATGCTCACATTGTCAGAACCACAACATTAAACCTGACCAGTACTGCAACAGAAACAATTTTCCATATATGCACTTGGCTTTAAAAAACAGTAAACAGATTTTTTTTGTTGTTATTCTTATCACTGGGGTTATTCCCTGCTTTTCTTATGCATTATTCTGCTTACAACTTTATGATCTAAACATGTTTTCTTTACACTTAAGAGGATCTGCCCATTTTAATTGCTATTGGTTTTACACTAGTTCAACTCTAATTATTTAATTTCCAAAAAATCCTCTGAGCATAAGAGCTGTAACCAGCAGCTCTAGAATGAGTGGTTCCCCAGGCATCATTCATTTCTCCATGTTTTGGAAAAGGCTACTCAATGCTAAAAGTACACAATAGAAATTCACTTAAGAGACATTTACTTCTCGCTCTAGACATTTTATTTTGGGGCTCAGGCATTTAAATTCACTGTATTTATTTTATTACTGGATAGGTGAAAATTACACTCTTCCATTTTAATTTTTTTTCCTGAAAGAATGTGAGGTTGGTCTGAGGCTTATGTCAAGAAAAACTCCATTAAAGTCAGGCTGTAAAAGAAAGATTGCACTTTGTTAGCCAAGGAAACCCTATAAGCTTTTAAGGAATGTTATTACTATTGCTACATTATGCTTTTTTAAACTTGAAAGATAATTTTTCTTCACGGGAGACTTGGAGAGAGAGTGAGAAGTTTAATATTGTGCTTTTAAGCTATGCTCTGTTTGAACTTGTGTGTCTTCAGGGGATATACTGGTGCTTGAACTTGCCCCTGTTGAAATCTCCGGGGCCAGGATTGCACTTCTAGTGATTAATTAGCAACACTGGGTTTTATCTGCTGAGGTTACTGCCAAATCCTCTACTGTTTTAAGATAGAACTGAACTAAATGAAAGACTGTATGTAATATTTTCAAAATCACTATTCCCCACGTATGAAGTGCTCCATCCTGAAGTAGTGTGCACAACCAAATCTTTGTAGGCCCAGCTCAGGGAAATGTTCCCAGACAACAGATTATGATATCTGAGGTAGGTATTGATATAACAAAATATTCTCAAACTGTTAGAGCAGCTAACAAAGGTTTCAATGCACAGGAGAGAAATAATTGACTTTTATACAGCACTTTGCTTCTCTCAATAGTCAGCACATTTTCCTGGGAGGGAATACATTGGCATTTCTGTGCCACTGACCTAATGAGCTTTCCTCTTCCCTACTCTTGTTCTGTTTCCCCAGACATCATGTAGAAACACCTGGAAACGTAAAGCTCTCAAAACTGTCCCCGCGCAAGCAGTAACATAAGCTGGAGAATGAATGAAGGAAACTCTCCCTCTCCAAGTCCCATGCCTAACTGGGGTGGGGTCTTCTATATCAGCTGTGGAAAATGCAAATTTTGCTTACCAAGTTCTTAAATGGATTAGCCAGAGTATGACATAATGTTATGCTATTTATTTGCAATTCACCCCAGTGCATAATATCCTCTCAGTGCTTAGGCATCAGCTCAGCAATACTGACTGTTAAGAACAACTGCTAATAGAGGACGATTTTATAATATTCAGTTGAAAGAAAAAATACTTTCTTTTATTTGTCTTTTTTTTTTTGATTACAATGTACAGGAATCAAAGTGGAAAACTGCAAAAGCAGGGCAATCATGTCAGCTATCCCAAATCTCCACTAACATATCATATCACGCTGTCTACTTAAGCTTTTCTTTCCCTAGAGTATGAAATCTCACAATTATCACACAATTTTCACATTACCATCAGCTTAATAATGAAGATAAATGTTGTAAATAGAGAAGAAAGTAATCATAGATTCTGCAGTAATGAGACAAGTGATAATAATAATGCGTGAGTTACATTGCAGAGTAACTGAGATAATATTCCAGATTACAATGTTATTGTAATCCTTTTTACATATATTATTTCTAAACCATTTGTGCATTCAGTGCACAAGCATTACTTAGGTTGCAAACTACAAGTTTATCATATGTATAGAATTTCAAATAAACATTAAAAAGATGCTAAAAATCCATTCATTAAATAAACATAGCTTAACCAAAAGATAATCTTTCTTCTCTTTCCATACTATCTTTTACTATTTACATGTCATTATTAAAATGATTTTACCATTCCATATCTCAAAATTGCTCACAAGCACCAAATTGGTCTGATCAGCCTGTAGAGACTTCTGTACATGTACAGTAACATAACTGCTTTCCTGAAAGCCAGAGACTGAGAGAATGTTGGACTTTACACTTACATTCCAGGATTAATCTGGCAGCTTTGGATTCACTGACACTTTTACATCACGTCTTCAAACCATTCCTTCCATCTTCACCTCACAAATGTTCACCTTATTTTCCTCCTGCTTCTCTTCAGACTGACATGAGATGTAGGTTTGCTTTCAGGGACCCACCTCCATAACCTGCTGAACAACCAACTTGCCTCCACCCCAGGCAAAAAAAGAAAACAAGTTATACTCCCTCCACCCGGGCCTCCCCCTGCTCCTGGGAGACTGCTATGGCTCTGCGTGTCTTGAATTGAGTACTAATGCTTCTCACAAAAGCAACCCCAGAGAAAAGGGATTTGGGTTAAAACATATTTCCCTTCTACTGTTTCTTGGCTTACGGTGTAAGCAATGCTTCTTGCATGACAAAAATTGTTTGGTGAAACAGTATCAAAAATACATGGAAGTTACACGAGTGTTTTCAAGGGGAAAATAGTGCTGAGGGGAATATCTATTCAGAATTCTGTTTTCAAGTTTGTTGATGTGTCTTTCATTGTCTCCCAGTACTCTTAGAAATACCTGCTAGCAAATGTTGATGTTCCTGTTCAGGTTATGCTGAGCTCATTTCCCATTTAATCACGCTGAAGGGTGGAGACGTGACAAAACCCCTTTGAAATGTGATGTTGCAAGACGTACTGGTTTCTGGGCGAGCTAATTGTTATTATTAATGTTCATTGTCTGTTCCAGCACTGCTTCCAAAAAGGGGTGCTCAGAAAGATAGCTGATAACAAAAGACAGTGTATCATAAGTGGCAACTCCAAGTGGTTCCCGAGGTTCTGTAAACACCAGTGGTGCTTGTTGGTGCCACACAGCAAAGGAACTGTCAGCTGCAGGTTTATTGCACCTTGAGGAGCTGCCAGGCAGCGTTACTGACTCTAGCAAGGCAAATTCATAGCTGACATGAATAAGAGGCAGGATTTCATAGGGGAGATACATGCTATCTGCTGGCTTTCCTGGGGTGGTTCTCTGTTCAATCAAGTCTTGGCCTACAAACATCTGTCTTGACAATCTGAGTCATGTGAAGGGTTGGAATGAACAGTTGCCATGTCAGGGACAGCATGAGTAGCCCTGCCTCTCTAACCTTTGTTTTGTTATGAGGTTGGTGATCCAGCAATCCAGGCCTCCTGTGTTATTATACCACCTTATGCTGCTGTTACTGATCAAAGAAGAATTTTGCAGATCAGAAATTAATTACTTGTATTCCCTGAGCTTTTTCTGGTTATAAAATACCCAAGAGGGAGTCTGGTGGCATGAGGGTAATACAATATGTCAAGTAAATCTGTGCTATGCCTCTAACAGTTCAAGATAGAAATGTCAAGATCTACAGCAAAGCTCAAAACCAGTAACCTGTGAAAATGGTTTCATATCCCCTTTCCTCTGCTCTCCCTATTCTACTTCGAAATCCAGAAAAGCTGAAGTTCATCAAATCAAAGTTTTAGCATGCTCTTCCTTAGAAAACTAACTAGGACCATTGTAAAATCCATCAACAACAAATTATTCAATGTTTTTTGTTTAGGCTCTCCACCGTGAATTTAAGAACAGGGATCCTGTGAGACGTCAGGAAAACACAGGCCTGGTAATATATCCTCACTTCTCCTTTTTCCTCAAAAACAGAAACTGAACTCCTATTTGGTGCTCTTCCACTTCTAAAGCTAAGGCCAGAAAATGCCACAAAGTGAAAGTGAAAAAGCTGCCTTGCAAAACAGCTGTCTGGCACTGTGAGGAAAACGACCTTCTGGTAGTTGCCCATGAGTTACAATCAACACATGAGCAAAGGAGAACCCCTCTGTTTGATCAACCTTGTGTAAGGTCTGCAGAGCCATGCAGACAACTTCCCTACTATCAGAACCATGAGGGGTCTACTTACATCCTAACAGACAACAGCCACTCTCTCTGGTCTCTGGACCTAGAACAACTCCATCTGACAATTATATAGTTGGGTCAGTTTTTTGACCCAGTTTTGTCTAAATTAGGATCCACTCAGGTCCCATCCTAAACCACACTAACTGCAGGTTGTTCCCACCTTGTAGATGCTTTGTTCTAATATGAAGTCAAATCAGTTTGCATAAACCACTGGCTGTGAGAGTGTTTCTCATCCTCTGATGTCTCAATTTATTCTATTTGATTATATAATAAAACTGGTGGGAGAAGAAGTACTCACACTGGGCTGCTTTACTGTTATTTGCTGGAATTCTCCTGGGGTTCCTCATCCACTCTTTGTGCACATCAAGGGAGGGACTGTCTTTTCTTAATCAAAAGAGGATCTAAGGCAGGAGGACTGGAAGGCTCAAACTAGGGGAAAACAGAGATCAGACTTAAAGGTAACCTAAGCAGTGGGTTAATGAGCAAGGCATTTCAGTAAGATCCAAATAATTTGTCGTGAGTGATCAAATGAAATCCTGGTATATACACTATTTGGTAAACTTACCTACCACGCACTATTCAGATGCGTTTGCTTCTTACATATTGAATCCATGCTACCTTATTTATACAAGACTTTTTAGTCTGAGCTGATTTTACTTTATAGTATCAATACTGCCAAAGTAAGACAAAAGGTTTTTGTAATCCTTACTTTCAGATAAGTGATACTACACATAATTCACAGCAAGGCTCTGCTGAAGCCCTGAGCACACTCTTACACACCAGCTTTTCTCATAGGTAAGAGAAGCAAGGGAGGGTGTTCAGAATTTAGCTCTTCTCTGATCTTGATGGAACTAATGTAAAATCACTCTTAGTTTCTGTGTATTAGAACAGCATGGTAGAGATCTGCAAGAATGACCAACCTATGATAGTCCCTCAGCCCTTGTTTTCTCACAAATTCTAACAGAGCAAATATCAAGATCAGGGAGGGAAAACATAATCCTATAATGAGGATTAGTAAACATGTAATGATTCAAAAGTGCACAACTTGATGGGAAAGATGTTGCTTAGCAACATCAGCAGCTGGATTTGCTGTAAAAACGTGATGTTGCTTGGCAACAAAAAGCTGAGTTGGCCTTTTGTGAGAGTTGTGAAATATTGCTGCCCTTCCCCCAAAGATAACCAGAAATTGCCCGTAGGGACCGCACCGCTGAACGCAGGGTGGGACTGAGGATTGAAAGGACAGCAAATAAGACAGCTCTTTGATCCAGCCCAGTCTTGTCTGATTTGTTCCACCTAATGTACAAGTATGAAAGAAAAGAAACAGGGAGACTCTGAGTATCTGCTACTAAAAGACAAAAGAATTAAAAAAACCCAAACAACAAACAGATGAAGAAAGTTAAAAAATATATTCTTCCCATTTCTGGCTAATGTTCAACCAGTTTAACGACCTGGCCTGGAAACCTTTGATCTATGGCACATTCCCACAGCTTCTAATGATGCCAGTGCAGCACTTCAGGGCACTCCTGTGGTAAGGATGCCAGTGCCCCATGGAGCTCTCACTGTGGTACCAAAGATGGGCAGGCTGCAAAACCTCAATGTTCGGGGAGGAAGCAGAAGGGAATGATTTTGCTGCTGTGAAACTCAGGGAAAGAAAATCGTGATCCAAAAGTGTTTTGACTTATGATGGGATTGAACTTCTTCATGTAGCTAAAGTACTTGGAAAAGTTTTATTGACACTTATGGTAATGCCATACTTGTATATGGTAGTGATAACAGTTACAGAAAGATGTGACCACCTTATGCACAGTACCCTTAGAAGTGATTTTAGGAGGCAGTGAGAGACATCAAGTGCTTGCAAGAATTTATGTCTCATTTTAGCCTCTGTACAGACAGTCCTGCCTCCCATCTTCAGATCTTTTAGTTTAAATTTTCATGGCACAAAAGGTTTAAAGAAGATGATTTCTTTGGAGATAAATTGCTTTGCCCAAGGTAAAAATCACCAAGTGGTGGAATGAAGATGTCAGCACTGGCTTCTTCAGCAAGATCCTTTTTTCCAGATGATGCTGGCATTTGACTTCATTTCATTCAGAACTCCACCAGGAGGTACCCTTTCTAAAGCAACATGGGGGGGTTAATTAATTTTATTTTACATTCTATCTAGGAGTATTTTCCCAGATGAAAAAAAGAGAAGTCTGTCATTTCAGCTTTTAATAGAACTTTCAGAATTTTATATGGTTTCATGCAATGATAAAAATGATTCGGGAACTCTTAAGTGTGATTCTGTCACCTAAAAAAGACACCTAGTGTCACACTGGACACCTTGAAGTATTCTGCTTGTCCCTTAACTGCCTCTCTGGAAGATATGGGTCTCAAATAAGTTTTGTGTTTTATCTGTCAGTCCCATGAGGATGTCATGGCCACCTCAGAGTGTCTACAATGGTGCTCTGTGGATCTGAATAATCTTTCTCTTACGTGTTGAGCATTAAATGTTTTGAGCACGTTATATTCCCTTTGCTTTGCACTGATTGCAGATGCCAAAGTAATGCAGAGGACCTAGTCTTTAAAAGTGATGCCAAAAATATTTAATAAAATATATATGATCCAAAAAATAACATCCAAGTATTGGAGCATTTCTCTTTCCAAACCACATTTATACCAGCAGTTTTTCACCAGATTCCATATGAAGCACTTAAGTCAGGGGGAAGACTGTTGATCCAGAAGAAACACACAGCTCTGCACAGTGGCACCGGCTCCCTCTCTGTCCACGTGGAGTATGGAGAGCTGGATAAAGGCTTCCTGTTTAAATTCCAAATGCCACAACCACCTAAGAGGGTGTGGGAGGTACAGGAGAGGCTGACCTACATAGCTCACCTGGCCAATCTGTGCCCATTGTTGTGCAGGACTGCAAATGATTTCCTTATTATTGCTGCCTGCCTTTTATAAACAGCTGATTATGATTTATGAAAAATATCTCCTCCATAGCTGTATTATGAGACTCATACAACTGTATATTTCAGGTCCATAGCCAACTTGGCAGAGGGCATGTGTTTTCCTACTCTAAATGCACACAGTTGTTTGCTCAAAGGACAGGATCCCCGTTCCTAAACCTCAAAGCTGCAGCAGGAAGAACTTTACTCTGACTTGGGGCAAGGTTTTGGAAGCAGTGGTGGGAGGTCTGAAGTGAAGGTGGATTTCAGAACCTGCTGTTTCTCTGCTCCCCAGGCTGGTCTGCCTGCTGTGGTGTCTAGTCATGTCACCGGGGGTGGTGGGACACAACTGAGAGATATGAAAATCCAAGTTATGTCAAGTCAGAAAAGGAAACTTGAGGCGGGGATCAGCTGCTTTAACGTGTCTGTAGAAGTTCATATAAAGCATGGGAAGAATGCACTACAAGTTGAATTATTTCTTGCCTCTTTTCATGTACTTCCTCCTTCAAACCATTTTTCTTGCTTTTCTCTGTCCACACAATCCCTTTTTTCTCCTCCCTTTGGCCAAGAGACTCAGTGGAAATACAAGGGAGAGCAGAGAGTTGCCGATTTCTGATTGATGAGAATGGCAGAGAAGACACAGGGCATAAAGCTGCTCAGAAGGTAAGAGATTCCTTTCTTCCTTCTCCTTCTCCTTTAGCTGTGGAGTCTGAACCAGCTGTCAGCTACCATCCCTGCTAATTGTGGACGGCAGCACTATTTCATCTCCCTCTTTCTTGGCCCGAGGTGTGTGTTGACATGGCAGAGGTGGCAGGTTGCAGCTGCTTTCTGGGCCTTGTGCTAGCACACATGCCCACACACGTGCCTTCATGCCCACACAAATATCCCAGGAGAGAAGCACTTGTTCTTGGGCTTCTGGAAAGCCTCCAGCACCCGAGACTGTCCTTGGGCTGAGGGGTGAATGCTTACTGATTTTTTGTGCTGGCCCACCACAGGCACATACTCATGTATACACATGCACGCACACATACACACACGTGTTTATTTTAGACATTACATCTACAGGAATGCATATATCCTATACAGGTTATATCCTCATCTTCAGTTAGAGATCATTCAGCCTGAAGCTGGTTTTCATTATCTTATGACAGTTTGATCACTGGGTGAGAATAAATTAGGTTATAAGCTCAGCTACTGAATCTTTAGCAGGGAACAATACTCTCACTCCAGATGTGCTGAGTTTTATTGCTAATGAGGACAGGCTATGAAAACAAGTCTCTCAGGAGACTTGCACCTCGAGATAACTTGTTAATAGCCAAACTAGGGTTAGATTTCAGACTCTAGTCCAAGCAAATATACTAGATCTTTGCAGGACTAACTCTGGGAACTGAGTCAGTGACCGCTGAAATAATTTTGCCTTGCACAAAAAAACCTCATCATTTTTCAAGGTAATCAGGACCAAAATATTGCCTTAGGCTTATTTGTAAGGGCCAGCCAAGAACATTTTTGCACACAGTAACATCACGGAGGTATCATTAAAGATATCATAAATAAAGAAGGAAAGAAAACTAGGACACATAAACCAATTTTTACATGCCTTTTTTCAAATGATAATAATTGCATATTAATAATGAATGGTTCCTTACTGACATTACCATTGTCTCATTGCTGCTATAACATAATGTTTAAAATTAAAGTACTGAATGAATATTTAAGATGAATATGAATGTAAATTATAAACCTATTTTCCCTCTTGACTCCTTTGATTCAACTAAGCAGGCATGCAAAGCAAGATTATGAAGTTGAAGACGGTCCTTGAGGTTTTTATTATGATCTGTTTACAATGACTGGTGCCTAAACTGCATTATCCTACTTCAAATAGGACTCTTGATATTTGCCTTTGTGGCAGTGGCTTTTTAAAAAGATGATCTAATGCCACGTTGATGGGAAATGGTCCTAGTGATCCCTGGTAGTTGGCGGAGATAAAGTTAACTGAGCTGCTCCCTGTTGTTACAGATGGCACAAGCCTTCACCCTTTTGACAGACATAAATGTAATCAGCTTCTCCTAATGACAGATTTAAGCTCTTATAACATGTTGCCTTGTCCAGCTGAGTCTACACTATATATACTCATGTTATCATTTTCCACTAACATAAACAATATCCAGTTTCAGAAGCCAACTCTTAATTTACAGGTGTGTATTTCCATTGGCATTGCTTCATCGTTAGTCTATATGTTAGACACAGGCTTTACAGTACTTTAAAGCAATCTCAGTTTAGATTTGGGGAAGGTTCCCTGGAGAGCAGTCTCACAAAATAATTGTCATTTTACATAATTAGGAAGGAACTGTAATAGGGAATGAAAATCTAGGGAAAAATTCTTCAGAAATCATCTGCAGTATTTGCTTCCTGAGTCTGCAGTCAGCCTGGTTCTTAAAGATGTGAATTTCCCCTTTCAATTCAGTAAGATTTTAACACAAAGATCTAATTATGTTTTTTTGAACATTAGCTATAGATATTTTGGTTTTGGTTGTTACAACAGAGAAAACCCAACAGATGAACAGAGTACATTTGATTTTGCAATTGGTTTCCATTTATCTGCTATTTATCTATTTGCCTACTGTCATTGAGCTGTTATGTTTTCATCCCTTAGAAAATAACAGAAGGTAATGTAGCGAATGGAAACAAGCAACATTGCCCTAGTTCTCCTGCAGCTGCACCCACGGTATCCACAACCTTAGCACACGGTGCCACCACTGCAACCCAGTAACTGGAATTGTGTTTGGACATGGACTCAAAAGTAAAAACGAGAAGTCACTGGGGTGCAAAATCAGAAACATCAGAAGCAATATCTTAAATGATGGCAAAAGGGCAGTGCAGTGGGAGAAGTATCACTTGTACTTTTTAGGATGACAAGATTCTTTTGGAGATTTTATATTTCAGATAGAAATACTTTAGGCTTATGCAAGCCTTACGACTGACTCTGTTGGACAGGAAAGGTGGAAATGACTTTTCATACCACACGACTTGCTGGCAAAATCTATCTTTTTGTGTTAGAACAGGAGCTGCTATTAAAAAGAATACCTGGGCTGATGCTACATGCAAGTTCACAGGCAGCACTGTCTCCCAGTTACATCAATTTGGTTTAATCACAAAACACTTTGAGATGTCAGCAAATGGGAAAATCCAAAACTTCTGCTCTTAGCACGTCACCATGACAGAATGTAGGGAACTAAATATTTATTAGTGGACAGTCAAGACAGTAGTCAAGGTGGATACTAACAATATTTAAGTGAGCACAGAATAAGGCCTGCAATTGTTTGTCCAGTTCAAAGCTCACGTATGGTTGGTTACAGTACCACCTTATGTAATTAAAGGGATAAAGAGAATCAAGACTGGTATCTTCTTGTATTGAGATGTGATGCTTTTTTTGTTTTTGTATGAGCAAACTCCTAAGGGTTGGTCAAGTCCTGTATATCTAGAAGGGAATAAAATTATTTCCTGGAAAGTGTGATAGATTACAGGCTGAATCAAACCTCTTTAAACTTCAGATGAAAGAACAGAACTTAATGCAGAAGGATGTGATGAGACTGTAGGATATGTTAATGAACGAGGCTTAAGTGCATTTTCCAAAGCTCTTGAAATCTTTCTACCAACAGAAATGGTTTAATAGTGCCACAGCTCAAATATGGGTTTGGGGCTGGTAAGTCCTTATGCAGGGACTAAACATCACACATATGACAATTAATAAATCTTAAGGCTAGTTAATTAGAATGCAAGAATATGGCCATACTCAATGCTCCTGACACATATCACCTTTTGATGAGAACAGTGCAATGAGTTGAGTCTACCAGAGAAAATAATAATAAAAAAAAAAACAACAAAACTTTATATACAACATGAATTTAAACCTCCTGCCCCATGCATCACTCAGAGATTTTCATGTGGGTTCAATAAAATCGTGCATTGCTCCAAATCTGTGGGTAAAATCAGCTATTTCTCATAAAAAAAGTGGTTAAGTATAATTTTCAGTTTACAGTAATAAGTGGCATGGAAACTGTGAGTAACAGACAATGTAACAGCTACACATGCAATTTATTCCAACGGTTCACAGTAATAAGTGTAGTTTCAATTGTATCAGTATGTTGTTTATATAATACACATCCAGAAAGATAAACCCAAAAGCTTTACAGTCTAACCAGAATTTTTATTTTTTTTTTGTGAGGATAAAAGTAGGTCGACAGCTCAAATTGTGCTAGGCTAATGGTAACAAAAGTGAAAGATGCTTTGACTTCACAGATATATTCCTCTGAAGTGTTGGAGAATTCACAGACTATACCATGCTAAAACCAAAATGGAGCACATTAAAACCAAGGCATCTAAGGTTCAAACCTACAAATTTTTTCAGCTGTGCTGTAAAAATGAGGATTTTGATACTCATGAACATGTACACTCCCCCTTACTGCAGCAATCTTTGAGCTCCTGGCTTCAACTAGGAGTTGCTCATGATGTCAGAGTGTCTTAATATTAAAAATAGGTTTTGCTTCTAGAAGATCCAGACACATCCTCTCTTCCTCTCTTGGAGTGTGAGTGAAAATTGACATGGAACCTTAAGTACATGGAAACGCTGCTACTTGGCTGACACTTGATAGAAACAAAAAACAGGGCTGAGGGACACACCCCTCCTCTATTTCAGTGTATATCCCCCCAAAACAGCAAACATAGCTCTATTTTTAATATGTCTGTTGGAAGGAGAACATTTTCATAATGAGAGAAAATGTTCTGAAATCAATTGCCCAAGAACTCCTTTGCAAAGATTTGCCATTTGGTCCAATCTGATCGATTCCATAGTCAGATCTATTCTGCAGAAACAACTGTAGTGTTAGTTCACTAATTCCTCTTTTCTTTCATTGCCTCTAGGGAGATTATCTCATAGTCCTGCTTTCTTACAATTGCACCGGTCTTGTTTCCTTCTAAAGTATTTCTGTTGCAAACATGGCAGCTGTTCATATACAAAAAAAAATAATATTAGTGTATATTAGCATCACATTACGTTTTGAAAGCAAGAAAAAGTGTTTATACCTAGTCCATTTGACATGAATCAGCAGATTTTTTCTGATTAGTTATATTCAGAAAAGCACATTTCATCCAGATAACAAAATAAATTGTTCTTACCTTTTCTGTATGTACAGTCCTATTACAGTCCTACAAAATCCCTTGCAGCACACCACTGCTTACACATGAAGCAAACAAACATATCTTAATCCATTTGCAAGGACTCAGAGCTGGCTGAGTCCTGGGTTTGACCAAGAACCAAGAGTCCTAGCTAGATCATATGCTTCCTGTGAAACCAGAGAAGTAAATGAGTCTGTCAAGTCCTAACTAGAATTTTATGACAAATTTAATTTGGCAAGAATATATACTTCAGTATTTTGTCAAACTTGCTGAGGCTTGTATGTACTGTATATGTGTCTTGACCAACTGATATATTTTCATAGTATCTTGCATTCAAGAGCTTCTAATGAAAACATACAAAAAATAAATTCAACTTTGTTTCACCGTGTGATTTTTAGAAGCTGATACTTTAAAAGGATTATGTCAAGAAAAAAACCCAAAACTATAATCTGTGATAGGTCTACTCTTATGCTCTGTCAGCAGTGCAGCTCTTCGAACCATTAGTTTCTGGAGAATAAAGGAACTGATTTTAAGCTATTAATTTAGCTTAAAGCTCAAATCACAGACGCAGGGTAAAATTTAATTCTTTTCAGACTTGCTATGGACTTAAGAGGCTTCTAGACACATTGTTTCACTGGCATCAGAAAACACAAAAGCTGATCTGAAAGATTTTCACAGCCTGCACAGTGGCTCCCACCTGCCCCAGAATGAAGGCCAGTCTTTCCAGAAAGAAGGTTAGTGGTCAGGATGAAAGTTTGGTTTGACTTCCCTCACTGAAAGAAGCAGCACAGCACTGATTAAAAGCTGTCCAGTATCACAGGCCAATCATTCTCTGATACTGCTGTAAAATATGATAGATACAAGAGAACTTTAAAGAAAGCTTTAAGTGACAAGAAAGGAATATCCTCAATATTCTTCAAAAATAGCTTCCTCCCATCCAGCTGAATGGAAGTTGCCATTGAGGACGAGGACCCTGCAGGAGATTTCACAGCCTGAACCTTCACAGTGATGTTTCCCCCTCGGCTCCCCTCCGCTGCCTACTCTGGAAGCTTTCCAAACTATTGCTTCTATTTCTATTTCTATCCTCCTTGCTTGATATCAAGCCCCACAAAATAACTAGCAAGCAATTTACAATGTGAATTATTTTTTGTCTAAGTGGGAAACAGTCTGCAAGCATACATCTGAATATGAAATGTCATGCTGGAACTGAGGACATTCATTTTTCTTTCCCTTTTTTTTCTTTTTTCCAGCAGGCTCTTTGACTAGCTTTGATCAAGTGTCCTTTCTAATCCCACAAACCAGCACCCAATCCAAGCACAACCAGTCATTGACACCTTACTGGTAAAATAATCAAGCTATAATATAATTTAGACCAGCCTTTTCCTAGACTAGGTTGTTCTCCACATCTGGCTCTGGGTTTGTCAAAATGCTTGATGAAAAATAGGAACTAGATAATTCTGAAGCACATACAAAGTGATTACTGATCTCCCTAAGGCAGGGTACCCAAGCCTGGCATTGTCACAGTTTGCTCACTGTTTTGAAGATGGAAAAACTATGGATGGAGATGGAGATGGAGATGGTAGGGTACCAAAAAGTAAGCCAGTGAGGATTAGATCTTCCTTCCATAGGCACATCTGACTGTTCTGGCCAACTACCAACCCTTCTACCTTTCTCTTTTCCCAAATCCCTTTAAAATAAGATTCATGGACATATGTATTAGCATTTACTTGATTAATCTTGGATCTATAATTAAAATATTTTGACATGAAACCTGCATGTATAGCAGGTTTCTAACCCACCTCTTGGGTTGTGTAAGGAGAAAAAGATCTACTCTAGGTCATTAGCAGCGTGATCCCAGATAGCTGGATCATGAGAAACAAGCACTCAGTTTTTTGCATAAGATCAGATTTGGTAGGAAATACCAACTTAGAATACAGACAGAGGTTTGTCTGCCAGTGTCATCCTGTATCTGACAATATGATTGGTAGCTTCTGCCTGAATTCTTTTTAAAAACAGATTACTTGAAAAAATAGTTTCCAAATCACACGAAAACACTGTGGTAAAACAAACCTCTTTCATTAAAAAAAGTGGCCATGCTGACAACATGTTTGAATATGTCATCAACTTTCAAAATAATAACATAATCAATTTCTTGTTAATCTCAAACTAGTGAGGTATTATTTTAATCTGATTATTTCTCCTACTGGTTAAGGCTAGAATTGACTTCAGCTACCCCGAGGATCTACAAAAGGTTTGTGTCACCAGTGACAACTCTGTGTTTTACAGCCTGAAGCAAACTTTGTTATGCGTGAAAGGACAAAACAGCAAAGTCAGTTCTCACTTAAGAACATCATCAAACATTTGCATAATTTTTCTACTGACTGGCCATCTAATTTTCTCTCTGAAATTCTACATGAGAAACACACATTCTTCTTGTTAACATGGCAACTTCAAATCAACAAGCAATCCTTTCTGAAACAAATCCTTAGAGCTATTTCTGAAAAAAAACAAACAAAAACCAAGAGTGGAAGTGAGCCATATTAAAAAACTCCAGCGTTTGCAAACAGCTATTCCAGCCTGCAATGTTGTAACATGTACTTAAAACAGCTCTTTTAGGACATGCACGCTTAATGATCAGTCTCTTGGTCTTCGAAAGATATTGACTAAACAGACATGATCCTGTAGACCTTCTAGGTTATGTGGACTGTAAAACAAGTTATACTAGAGATCCTGAAACTATAGAACCTCAAAGGAGCCACTGTTTTGGGTTTGGTTTTGTTTTGTTAAGGAGAAAAGTTTCTTTTACTTCTAAGGCACTCCCTTTGCCTTTTTGCAATGTCTAAAACATAATTAGGAAACTGCTTTGAGTCTAGACATTTTTAAATTTAAAGAACTAATAAAAAAATTACTTACCCAGTTTTCCTCTAGACTAAACATGAAAATGTACCACTGTCCCTGATTCTTATAACCTTCTGCAATCCTTCACTCCTAGCTGCTGTATGGATCCCCTTTCTCCCTGGATCACATGAAAGTGTTCTATTAATGTGAATTGGCTTATGTTTGAGAACACTATGCTGGATAGCTATGAAGTGTAAGGAATCTGACCCAGGGAGCTGTGGGGCTATGACACATCAGTTCTTCACAGGAATTCTCTGTTGCTGGATGAGAATAACAGGAGATAGGTCCCACACATGGGGTGTAGACTGCTGTCGTTGGTTATATACTGTTTGTGTAAGCCAGTGAGCCAAGTTCCATGATACACCCATGTAACTGGAATTTTACCCTCTGGCTTTTCACTCAACTGCAACTACAAAGTATCGAGCTGTCTTTCTCACCTGACTAATTTAGTAAGCACAGTTTGGGAAAATGAATCAGTTTAGCATGTGACAAAGGTATATAACCAGAGCATGGCTGAAAGTGATAGCTGCTTTAAGAAAACCACTGCAAGTCAGCACTGCTCTGTATAATTGACGAGGAATGTTTCACTTCAGTTCAGAATAAACATTCTAACTCTAGGAATCATAGAATCATAGAATGTTAGGGGTTGGAAGGGACCTGGAAAGATCATCTAGTCTGTCCCCCCTGCCAGGGCAGGATCACCTAGAGCACCTAGGAATGCTAGTAGGTTACCTGGCAGGAGGGAGAGAAGGAAAAACAAGTCTCCTGCCTCTGTTCCATTCTTCATCCCTTTGCCTGTGATCAGTCTCCTCTTGCCTGCATGGTCAGAAAGGAAGGAAAGCAGCTTGTCTCATCTCACAATGGATAAGATGGAACTTTCAGCTCACTGAATGCAACAGTTGGAGCATTACATATAGGAGCCTTTCAGGAGAAAAAAAAACAACATGCCACTTCAGTGTAGAGTTCTCTTAGCTATAAACCCTCAAAGCACTTGTCATCGGAATAGGAAACCCACACCAATCATGGCAATGAATTTTAAGTACAACATGTTTTCAGTTATGTGGTACTTCTAGAAAATCCTCTCCTGGAATACATTATTTCAGAAAGAAAAAAATAAATATTTCCTTCATAATGGATTGAGAGTTATGGGCCTTTAAACACATATAATAAAGATATATTCCTGTCAGCACAAGATAGGAAGAAATGATTGCTCTGTAGGATTAAACTTATCACAGAAGTGCTTAGGTTTAAGTCAATTGTTTGCATGGTGTTGGCAATGTCTAATAGGCACTAACTTCTAGAGATCACCAAAGAAAAACTGAATTCCTAGGAATTTTCAGGTAATACAGTAATTATTGCAATTGAAAGTTTGATATCCAAAAAAAATGCCATGCAGTTATGCAAGATATGGGCACAGCTCTACAAAGTGCTTAATTGTTTTTTTCTTTTGCAAAAATCTGATCTTTCTTCATTTACTTTTAATTCCTTTGTTCCTCCATTAGAAATGTACTGGATGGACCACCAAGGCAGCAGCTGCCTGGCTGTTCTCAGCTCTGATCTATGTATATATTTCCTGCTCCTTACTTTTTAAAATTTTCCTAGACTCAATTGCTGTTTGATTGTAGAGAAAAAAGTGGAAACTTTTGAGCATTTTAGTCTCTGGCAGCATGACTTCCACATGTTGTCGTAGAAACCTGGTGTCAATCTTTCACTTCATGAAACCTTCCAAGTGATTAGAAAGCAATAGTTCCTGGTTCCAGTGGGGCAGGGTTTTCTCCCTGCCATCCCACAAGATTGAGCCCCCGTTTTTTTGAGAGCGAGTTCTCTTAATAAGTGTTCTTTCATATTCCTCTGAAAATGTGTTTCTTAGATTGGCACAATGTATACAGTGATTTGATGGGCTGTAACCTAAGCCACTCTGCTGAAAGAATACCTGGTGCCAGATCTTTACCTCCCATGGGATTTTCTGGAAAAAAGGAAATAAAAGCTTCTGCAAGAACCAAGTAGATGAATTTACATTTCTACATTGCTAAAACAGTTTTTTTTTTTAAGTTAACTACACATTAAAAGAAATTCCCCTCCTCTGTGTCTGCTTGCAGAGCTGGCAACTGAATGGCACATATCTCAGAGGTTTTGTTTCTGATGTTTTCAATTAGTCTGAGCCCCATCTCAGATTGCTAGGATTATCTTTATGTCAGGAGCAACCATCCCCGGGCAACAGGCCCTGTGATGCTTTGTTCTTAGACAATTAATTTCTCACTTTATCTCTTTATCCTGAACAGTAGCATTTATTTTGGTGTATTCAAGGGAAATGCAAAACGTTGTTCCTTTAAAATCATAAGCAACATTGTCCTGGGCCATGACTAAACTGTCTGTTTTCAACCAGTCTTTTTCCATTAAAGCCTGGGAAGACTTGCTAGCGGATGAAGCATTTTCACACCAGAAACATCCTTCCAGAACTGGAGAAGTGATTAGATTTGATACTAAGTCGAACGGTGGTAGATTCACAGTTTATTGGCTCTAGATGAGAGCACTTGGGCTGATGGGCAGCTCCTGAGCTATCTGAGATGCATGGTGACCACTGGCAATTTACTTCTCAGTGCCATAAAAAACCTTATGACTACTCTGGATTGGATGAGGGTGGAGGCTGCCCATTGCTTGCTGAAGTACAGTATCCATATGAGCTGCTGCATATCATGGTATATACAAAGTATTCAGTGTTAGATTAGAAATGAGTTGGAGATCCTCTGCTAATGCCAGAAATTTTAAATGCCTTTCCACACTCTAAGAGGAGGCAAAAGGGGAATGGTGAAAGCTGCACACAGTGTCACTGCTAATGAGTTTGAGATATTTATTTTAAGATTCTTCTATGTAAGCCTCCTCATTTCAATGAGAATAGATTTTTTCATATAGGCCTGCATGAGAACTGGATGAACATCAGATGAAAAAATAGCCATGGTGACTAAAACCAATTTGAAAATCTCACAATCTACTGAACATAGACAGTTTTCTTAAGTCACTGTTTTCACTGCTGATGATAACAAATTGCTTACAATAGTCAGGGAGGTAGAGATCTGGTCAGCTGGACAACCAGAACTCTCAAAAAGGCAGGGAAATGTCTGGCAATATTGCAAGATGTTTAGTTCATATGAAAAAAATGTAACTCCTATATACATTTGTTAAGCCTATATTTGCATCCCAACATCTGGACTCACTAGGAGGAGAAAGTCCACGTATGTTAAGGGCACATATGGTAGTTTCTTAATAATATTTCTAAACCCATGTGTTGTGAGTCAGCTTACAGAAGGCAATGGCATTATTTTGGAAGGTGAGGTCTGGGGCATGAGAGGTGGTATCTCATATGTTGTAAATTAATTTTCAGATAAATAATGTAATTCTTAAACAGAGTTTGTGGCATAGGAGGCAGAATCTGCTGGTTGCACAATGCCACTTCTCGCTTCCAGCTGTTAAACTATGCTTGAAAATCAGCTTACTGTACAGTCTGCTCGTGATTTCCCCAGAAAATAATTGTCAGGGGGATGCCATGGCACTGTGCAATGGGAGAGGGACGCTGCTGAGAATTCTCTTGAATGATGCACAGTATGCCCCTGCTATAGCTGAGACTGATAAGATTTCCTCTCTATCCTATAGCCTGAAACACCGTTTATAGGCCTCATACTTCTCCTTTTCTACGCCTTTCACTGTTTCTAGCAGGAGCCTGCTGCCCACAACACTGCTACAGCACAGGTCAAAAACCATTCAATTGATAAGATAGTTTATGGACAACTATTACAGCAAGAGCTGAAGAGCAGGATCCAGTTACTGCACAGTTTAGGCACTCCTCACTGAAATCAACAGGAGTCAAGAGCGTAGACATCTGTGTAGATCTAAGGCAGGCCTGTAGAACGTATGTGGCCACCTGCATGCAGGATAGTCAGTGCTGGCACAACGGCTCTATGTCACCCTCCAGTGATGAGACAGCACACTGATGGTGCTGCTGGTTGACACTTCCACCCCTGAAATTCTGTCCTCCAGCAAAAAGGTGACGTTATTATACCTTTGCCCTCAGTGCTCTGTAGCTTCAGTGAAAGAGGTTTTTGTGATGAAACTGAAAACTGAATTCAGATTAAACTCTCTTAATCTATGTGGAGTGGTCTTATTCCACATAGAAACACAAACTACTCCAGGCATGTGACAGTCATGTTGAAATCCTTCTATAGTACTCAACATTCTTGTTAAGAGAGAATGCATAGGTGACAGTATTTGTGGCACTACTATGCTTTTTAGTGTTTAATATTTGGTTAATTTGGGTTGCCTCTTTAAGAACACTTTTTTTTCTGCTACTGTGTTGTATATGTGGGACAAAGGATAGTCTGTGGGACATTTTGGTCTTGTACCCAAATGAGTAACAGGCCCTGCTTGTCTGAGCACCAAGAAAGGTCAAATGCAGATTGCAAGAAAGTGAGCGTCCTATCTTCAGAAACCCACCATTAGTGTTTGTATGGGACTGGATACAACAGGACTTCCTCAGCGAGGTCTTGAATCTCTCACCTCAAACTGAACCTTTTAGTACTTTGCCACCCACCCACCTCAGCATTTTGTTCTCTGCTAAGAAAGTCTTTGAAACAGAGAATATTTCCCACTGTGTGTTTGTGTACTGCATTGTACAATGGGTCTCAGTCTTGTTCCCATCCTCTCTTGAGCCTTTCTGTGTTAGGGTACAAAAACATATTACTCATCATGAATTTGCAACACAAATTTGACAGCGCTCTGCTAGCCACACAAAGTGTAAGAACCAAAAGTTGTTAAAGAGTCCAAATTGTAATTCAATCATTTTGTACTGAAAAAAAAATGACATATTTTAAGCATATATTTTGAAAGGTAGCTTGTGCACAGTTGCAGTTTGTAGTCCAGCAGAAGTCCTGGTTTGGGGAAGACAAGGTAGATCCATGACTGTATACTGAATAGGTCTGATCTCTGAAGGTGTTTTAGGAAAAAACCTAAAATACTCTAAAATAGTACTGTCTGAAAATACTCCAGTAAAACATAACAATAATTAGAGCAACTGCAGTAATATTAATCACATAATGAAGTACTAAGTGTTATCAATTTCTATTTTGCAGGATTAATCTGAACCTATACATTGAGCAGAGAAAGCTGTAAATAAATCCCTACAAGCCTCACAGGTATGAATTTAAAAAAGTCACTAGGAAAGTTCCTAGAAATCAACTTTTAATGAACTATATTGTTATTCTAGTCGTGTTTTACAATAAACCCCTTGTATATTGATAATTTGTCACACCAATCAGATAAAAACAGTCATTAGCAACCTGCTTCAGTTGTCAGGATAGAATTTGAAGAAGATTCCGATTAAAAGAGCATTAAAACAATATCTAATAATATCAAGCTGCTATAATCTGTGAGAAGTTTAAATCAGCCGCACAAAGCTAAAGGCTTTATTCATGCTTCCCTGGTTACAGCCTGGCTTCGGAATGTCACAGTAATGCCTACGCTCCCGCCTTTGGTGTACTGCGAGCTGGTCAAACACCATGACAGGATTGCCATGAAGTTTTTACAGTCTCAGTGAGTTGTGAAATAGGAGGCAAAAGTTCAGACCCCTCAGGTGTTCACGTTGACTTCTTGAGGGCTTCAGGAGGCTGGAAATTGTCTGGTAAAGCAGACGGAGAGACAAAAAGAAGTAGCTTCATCATCGTTATTCGGATAATTTAAATCCGGGTTTGTATTGCTTCTAAAGCACATTCGATTTTCACTCCTTAATAAAGGAGAAAGTTCTAATCTTTTCCTGCTCAACTTTTTAAAAGCAGGTAAAAGCAGAAAACTTGCTTAATCCGTGAGGTAAAAGCCACGCCCCAGACCTGCGTGCGCGGACCTTGCGGGGATTTATTCAGCCTGGTTTAGTGGCAACCGGTTCTGGAACGAGCCGCGGACAGCTCGCNAAGGCCCGACCCGGCATCGCTCACGGGCAGGCGGTATTCGGTCTCCCTCCCACTTGCTCCGTTCCCGCCCCGGCAGCGAACTCCCGGAGCAGCGACAGCGTCGCCAGCTCCCCCTTCACAGCTGGCTGAGGCCGCCTCGGAACCGCCCCCCGGCNGCCGATTTTCCCACCTCGCCGAGCTCTCGGGGGGAGCGCAGCATCCTCTCATCGCCGTCCACCTCCAGCAACGGTGCCCTGCCCCGGCGGCTCTGGAGCAGCCCGCGCTCGCTCAGCTCCGGCGGCGAAGGNCGAAGGAGAGGAGTCGGAGGCAGTTGGCGAGCAGCTCAGGCGGCCGGGGAGCTCCGAGGGCGCCGGCGACGACCGCAACAGGAGGATGATCCGGAACCAGTACCGGGATCTCATCAACAGCGTGCAGCGTAAGCCCGGGGTGCGGCTCCCTCCGGAGTAGCCCAGCCCGCGGTGGGGGCCCCGGCCTGAGCTTGAGCCCGGCCCCGGAGGGAGGGCGCGGCTTCCCCTGAGGCGGGGGTGATGCTTTGTCCCGGGGAGTGGGTGCCGGGGCTGTCGTTTCGAGGCCAGGCTGGTAGCTTGTTCCTCTTGTGAGAGGAACTCTTAAAGCTTTCGTGGGAACTTCCAAGTTCTTTGGCCTGATGAAATTTTGGGCCTTTAGTTCGAAATCTTTCTCCCTGGAAGCAGTTGGATGCCCAGGGATTACAAGGCTGTGAGGGATTTACCTGCAGGTAATGTGTGTCGCTGCCCTGATACAGGGGAACTCTCAGCTTTACACCTGGAAATACACTGAAAGTGTTTCGTTTTGCCTTCGTGGTGTTTGAGCTTTGATTTAAAGCTGCAGGTGCCAGTATCTGCCTCGACCAGCAAGTTATTAGGCTTCCCAGAAAGCACTGGGGGATTCCTAGCATCTCTAGAAAGTTGTGTCGGTGTTTTTCTCGTGTGTGCTTGGAGAGCCCTGAAAACATAACGGTGGCTCTTTTGAGGAAATGCTGCCAAGTGGAGCTATGCGTGGTGTTGGTTGTTTTCTGCATACCTACTATATTTGTAGGGTTGTTTTACAAGAGAATACAGCACAGTGTGTTTGATGTTTATGCAGGAAAACAGCATAAGTCAGGCACAGTGTCAGTGCCTTGAGCGTGGTGTACGGTTATAAAAGCAGTGCTGGGAGTAGGTGGTTGGAATCAAATGTTAAATTGTGTATCTGTTGTTACAGACAAGTAACTGTGTTTGATATGGTGGTCTTCAAAAATCACCAAGTATGTGGTTTTGGGGGGTTTAATAGTAATTATTGAGAACCATAGAATTGTTTTGGTTGAAAGAGGCCTTTAAGATCATCATGTCCAACTGTTAAGCCAGCACTGCCAAGTTCACTGCTAAACTGTGTCCCCCAGCACCACATCGCCATGGCTTTTCAATCCTTCCAGGGATGGGGACTCTACCAGTGCCCTGGGCACCCTGGGCCAGGTGTTGACAACCCTTTCAGGGAAGAACTTGTTCAGGGAAGAAATTTTCAGTGAAGAAATGTCCAACCTAAACATCCCCTGATGCACTTGAGGCTGTTTCCTCTTGTTCTGTTGCTTGTTACTTGGGAGAAGAAATTGACCACCACATTGCTACAACCTCATTTCAGAAAGTCTCCCCTGAGCCTCCTTTTCTTTCCAGGCTAAACAACCCCAGTTCCCTCAGTCACTCCTCACAAGAGTTGTGCTCTAGACCCTTCACCAGCTTGATTGCCCTCTCTGGACCTCAGTGTCTGTCTTTTATTGAGGTACCCAAAACTGAACACCACCTTGAGGTGTGGCCTCACCAGTGCTGAGTAAAGGAGGGGGTCACTTCCCTAGTCCTGATGACGAGTTTGTTTCTTTCATGAAAATCCTTAATAACCTTGAGGTAAGGTAAGTAACATCCAGAAGACGATGGTATCTGGTAGCTGTGTTGACATAAATGATTAAGATAAAAGTATGTATTTCTCAATGCTTCTGTATTTAAGTAATTCAGGATTTCCTTTGTGTCCCTTTCCCCCTTAGAAAACCGTGAGGATATGCTGAGTTCAAAAAGCGACAGACTGACAGAAGCTTTGGAAGAAGCCAATAAACTGTTTAGTGGAGGTAAATTCTCTGGTCCTTATTAGAGGTTTTGCTTGACAGTTGGCCAAGTGTGAGGCAGTGATATCTTGTGAACAAAAAAGTTGAGGTCCATGTACTTTACCAGAATCGTTAATGTATAACTTGAAATATTTATGTTTAGCTGAAGAGGAATTGATTAAGTTGATCTAAGAAAATACTTTAGTGTTTATTTGCATTTAGAAATGCTCCTTGATTTATTTTAACTCTAGAATATACTTAAGTAGTACATAAGAAAAATATCAGTGTAGAGGGTTTAGTTTAACTTGGAAAATGTCAATGAAAAATTTTTACTCTGTAAGATAATGTGTTATTTTTCCATGCTTGCCTTTGTCAGCATCATCCTCTTCTTTTCTCTCTCTCTCTTTCAAGATGCAAATAACATTATAAGGATTATGTGTGTTGGGGATCATTGCAATAAAAATGATTTACAATGTTCTATAACCAGCATAGTCTGTATGCTAAATTCTATTGTTATATTTTTGACAATTTCATATTTTTAACATGAAATCTCTTCTGTAACAGTTTCCCGTGCACGAGAGGCCGCGCTGGATGCCCAGTTTCTTGTCTTAGCATCAAATCTAGGAAAGGAGAAGGCTAATGAGTTGCACTCTGAGATGACAGCGTTTGATTCACTAGCATTTGCAGAAGATTTGGTAAGTTCCCGACTGAAGTTGCCAACAGTTTTGCTGGAGGTTTGCCCCTGTTTCTTACGGAATCATAAAGTAATAGCCTCAGATTATCAGGCAGTACATGACAGTTCTGATGGAATTTAGCATTCTTCCTATGAATTTCTTTGCTTAACTTTCTGGTTAGCAGTGTTCATTGTTGTAAACTATGTCTTAAGTGTTACCAGTATGCACAGGGGAAGATACGATGTAAACTGCAGACACCCCCACCCTGTTGTACTGCTGTTCCTTTATCACAGTTCAGTTGGTGCACATTTTTTACACCCACTGTTTTTTAGCTCCCAGGAGCTAAGTAATTTCTTTATCCTGTCCAGTGCTTTATATGTTTTTGGATGGAATTCTTAAGGACCTGTGTTACTGACATGAAATAGGACTTTGGATTCCTTGCATGCTTTTAGACTCAATGTGTTTGCCTCTTGGTACTGTGACTGAGTGGAACAGTCAGTTCAGAGTAGCTTGGAAGGAGGTTTCTTTTTTTTTTTCCTGTTTTCTTTTTTTTCTCTCTGAAAATTTTATCTTATGTTACAGCAGATTAATAGGGAGCCTGAATCTTTGATCAAGTGTAGAGTGCTGCAATATAAAATGCCCATCAAGTTCAATTGTTTTGTTGGAGTTTTTCCTGGGGAAGTCTGGCTTGATGGATGTAGGGTTGGTCCAAATAAGTTGGTTTATTATATTTGAGGAGGTGGGTTTACTGGAAGTGTGGGGTGTTCAGGAACTGAGACATCTTAGCTTTGTAGTGCCATTTAAGAAACATTTTGCTGCTTCATACAGCATTGAAATTCTATTGGAATATAGGCAGTTTTATTTACCTATAGCTCTCTTGTTCATTGCTGATGCTTGCTGAACACAACAAGTCTGTATGTCAGTGTTTTTCTGTTTTCACTGTGTCTTCAGGAAAGTCAAGGTTTTTATACAATTATGTTAAACACTAATTTAGCAAGACAAACACCAAAATGCAATATTTACTATTATATCTTCTGATCTTCCTCTAAGTGAATTTTCATTGCAACTTTTTTTTCATCATGATTTTGTAGCTAACCTTCATGGGTATAAATCGCATTGAAGTAGAAGACGACGATGGTGATTCTGAGGGTGTTTCAGGTGGCTACCTACCTAGTAATGCCTGGCATAAACTGGGACAAGAAACAGAAAAGTACTTCAGAAGAGCACCTTCTTTTCACTATATGTAAGTTTATTTAAGGAAATAGTATATACTCCAGCACAAGCTAATGATCTTATTTGATTCTTATCTTTAATACCCTGGGCTTGGATAGAGTTTAATCTGAGGTCACAGAGTGCCAGCAAGGACTTTGGTGTGATCGCTGTTCTTATGGTACCCTGAATTTCACATCTCCAAAGTGCTTTGTTATATTTCTCTTTGATTTCAATTTGGCTTGGGTACAAAATAAATCACTTGTATCTAGTCGAGATAGCCAAGTATTCTTGAGTTACCTGTTCCACACCAAAACCAGAAGTTATCCTCTTTCCTGTAAAGCTGACTCTTCCCTCATCTTTCTCTCCCTGTACAAGATGCTGCCAGAATCATGAATAGAGGAACCTTTTTTCCTTTTGCTTCCCATCTTTCCCAGACAGTTATGGAAGGTCAGTCTGTCAGGGCCTATACCTTTGACCTGGTGATTGTATTATTGTGAAGACACTAAGAGTTTTTGTACATCTGTATTAATGGATTGTCTTTTAGAATCTTGCTTTCTGGCTCTCTCTTCAGAAGAAATCACCTGATTACTGGCAAGTGGCCTTACGTAGAATCAGTATCATCTCCCCTTATGTGCAGGCAACCCATTTAACCCAGTCTTTTTAGCTGCTGTCAAATGACCCTTAGTCCCTTGGCATACAGACAACGCTTCCATTTAAATCTCTCTTAAAGGCAGCCTACAATAGTAGGATTGAGTTCAATTAAATTATTGACAGTAGAGCTGATAGATTATTTAATTATTCAATTGTCTATGCTTTTGCACTTGTTCCATCACCCAAAGAGTATCACTGTAATTGTAACAAAATTGCTGAATAAACTAATTTGATCATAAAATACTTGAGATTTAATTTTGGATAGATAATCGAGATATTTCAGACTTATGTTTGCACTTCCAAGCTGTAAACAATAGGTATATTTTCCAATTATTTTTATAATCTTAAGAAAAAACNGTCATAAAATACTTGAGATTGAATTAGGTATATTTTCCAATCATTTTTATAATCTTAAGAAAAAACTGACTGCAAGACAGATATTTTTTTTTTTCACTAGTTGTATTTTGACATCTTAAATGCTGGGCTTCTTCTGACGGAGGATGTGTGTCTATTCACAAACTGTTCATTAAATCCTAAGGTGAATGAATCATTATTAATCATTCATTAAAATAAATCAGTTCAGTTTAGGAAAAGAACTGTTTATTTCTGACTTCTTATCTGAGGCCTGAATTGTGGGGTTTTTTTCACAGTCAATCTGTGACATCTGAAATTGAGCAGTAGCAACTTCACTCAAAATAAGGGAAAATATGTGCTGCAGGATTTTGGGGTATCTGCTGAACTAACTTGAATTGAGTCTCAATTCACACACTCTCCTTTTGGCATTGAGCTTCATGGAGATTCAAGGCAAACAAAGTCAGGTGCCTAAGTTCCTTATATAGTCAATGGAGAGAGGTAAGCACTTCAAGGAAGTGCCTGAGTCTAACACGTATATGACGCTCACGTTATAAAATGGAAAGTGTTGGATATCTTCATGGTGTACTTCATGTGCTTTTGATTGACTCCATCTTAAAAAAATTGTGTCTGAGCAAAAAAAAAAAACCAGCAGCTTGTTGCAAACCTGCACTTACAGAGACTAAAAAAAAGAAAAAATTGTATAGAGTTTTCAGGCGCAGGAGTTTGGGAGAATATGAACCATATCCACTGTTCTGTTTCTTAACTAGCTTTAAGAGAAATAGGTTTAAAGTTTTCAGTTAAAGAAGCTGGAATAATTGCATCAAATGTTCTATACATTTGTTGATAATTTTGGTAGGAGGATGTCAAAATATTAGGACCAACTTTTGGGTCTGGTTGTTTGCAGAAATGTTTACATGTGATGAGGCTCTGTTTTTTGATATTGGTCATAACTTTGCATTTTTTTCAGGAGATCAACTCTTAGCATACATTGTAAAATGTATTTCCATATATAATGTTCTTTTTATTTTGGTTAGGTTTGGATCTTTCAAGTCTGATCCTCCTGTACCAAGGCAACGGATTGAGAGGCAGAAAAAAGCTACAAGTGGGAAAGAAAAACGGGCAATGCCTGCTCAGGTTTGTGAAGTGCTGTTTTTATGAACCATTTTTTTTTATGGCATACTTATTACAAATTATTTTTAAACCTTTCTGCTCATGTTCTTTTAGTTTTGTAGTTATGGGTTCTGTAGTACCAAAGATTCAGACTTCATTATTAAGCTTCTTGATTTTTTTGTGTGGATTGCAGTATTTCACTGAGTAGAAGAAAAAAGATTTGCAGACTAATTTCAAGTTCAGAAATGGGATTTACAGACTGATTTTTTTCAAGTTCAAATTTGCTTATTTGCTCTGTTGCTTTGAAAGGAAACAAACTTGTTTACATTAACGTGTTGTTGACTTTTATTTAAAACATGTCTAACGGTGCCTGGCATTTGCACAGAAATGTGGTTAAGAGCAGGACGCTAATTAGCTCACTTAAGGACTATTTTCCTTGCTTTCTGCTTCCCCATTCTTTCTGGCAGAAAGGCAAAAGTCTGCTACTACTTAGAGAGGCTTACCTTTGAAACTTTGAAAAATAAACCATGTTGTTAGTGTGGGATCACAGAATGGTAGGGGTTGGAAGGGACCTCTGGAGATCATCTCGTCCAACCCCCTGCTCCAGCAGGGGCAGTCAGGGCAGGGGGCCCAGCAGCACATTGTCCAGGTGGGTTTGGAATCTCTCCAGAGAAGGATACTCCACAACCCTCTGGGCAGCCTGGGCCAGGCTCTGACACTCCTGCAGCAAAGAAGTATTTCCTCAGGTTCAGATGGAACCTCCTGGGTTCCAGTTTGTGCCCGTTGTCCCTTGTCCCATCACCGGGCACCACCGACAAGAGTCTGTCCCCATTCTCTTGATCCCCACCCTTTAGATATTGACCAGATCCCCTGTCAGTTTTCTCTTTTCAGGCTAAACAGCCCCAGGTCTTTCAGCCAATGCAGAACCTCTGGCTGATAACACCAGTAGTTAGAGGCAAAATGTTGAATGTGTCTTTTTAAATAAAGCCTACTTCGTAATAAACCAAACAGTGATAGAAATTATTCTGATGCAGTTTGTACTGGGAAGAAGAGGAGCTGGAAGGTTTGAGAGAGTTGCTTCCAGAAGTGAGTGGCTGCTCTTTGTGTTTTGCCTAGGTAAACACTGATGATCAGCATATGTGTTAATCTCTGTTAGCTGTATGGCTATGTGTGACACTTTCTGTAGCTTGCTGTATTGCAAGGTGGTCAAAGGAGAAGTGTTAGCTAATGGGAGCAGCAGACAGGTTAGTGAAGGCTGTACTGGCACAGTGAATTGGGCACTGTACCGGTTGCTGTAGCTGAAAGACAATTCTGAGTGCCCTGCTTTAGAGAAAATGAGGAAATCTGTAAAATCACAGTCATTGTGCCCTTTGACCTTGTCAAACATAATGTCATGGCATTTCTTACATGGAAGCTTAAGTGTCTTTTCTGAAAAAAGTTAAAGTTCTTAATAAACTGCCCTTCTGTGCTTATAACTTCTTCAGTAAGTCACAGACTATGTACCACTAGGAGTAACCCAGTTCCATGAACCATAAAATCACAGAAGCATTTCGGTTGGAAGAGCCCTCCAAGATCAACAAATCCAACATTTAACACAGCACTGCCAGGTCACCACTAAACTGTGTCCCTCAGCACCACATCTGTAACTATTGAAAAGTAAAGGTGGACCTGTAAATGGGCTCAAAACATACAAACTGTGGCTTTTCTGCTTGATACTGTAAAGTGGGAATTAATTCCTAAAGCTCTTTTTAAGTTGTCTCACATTTGTAGAAGTGTGTGTGTAACTGCACATGTGTGGTGTGGAGAGGGAAATTTATCTCTTTAGTTGTGTCCTTTTGATATTCTTGTCTTGGAGTGATTATTTGAGGTGAAACTCTTTCTTTTTTTCCAGTTAAAAAAAATGGAGGAGTCTCATCAGGAAGCTACAGAAAAAGAAGTAGAGAGGATTTTGGGATTACTGCAAACTCATTTTAAAAATGATCGTAAGTATGATTCAATTTAGAGTGTTAGCTTGAGAAAGTGAAGACACTTAGTCTTCTAACCACAGTTGGGAGTGGTTAAACCATAGAAAAAAAATTTGGGAGTAGAAATCTGTTGAAGGATATATACTATATATTTTTGATGAACACTAATCAGTTACTGTTTGACTGCAAAGTAAACTTAGACCCTGCCCTCGCTCTCCCCTTAGCAAACCCCATTTTTCAGAAGGCAATCAACTAGTGACCGACTATGTGTATGCCTGTGGCAAAAGATGGAAGAAAGTAAGTCACTAGAAACTTTGTTTCTGCAGGCGACTGGGAATTCAGCATTGTAACTAAATTCACATAAAAGTTCCCTTAGTTTTTTAAAGAGTATTGAGCTTTACATGTATTAGCTCTGTGTGTACCACCCTTTTGTTTATTGCATTATTCTGTAACAAGCCCATTTTTGCATCCCTAGCTGACACCCCGATTTCCTTCTTTGATCTTGTGGTCGATCCAAACTCTTTTGCACGCACTGTGGAAAACATCTTTCATGTTTCCTTCATTATAAGGGTAAGGTGCATGATGTGAAATCTTATTTTAGATATTGGAATTAGCTAGAAATAGTATCGATTTTTTTTTTGTTGTTTTAATTTTTATGGCTTCAATATTGCCAGATTAGGATTTAAACAGTAGGGATCTGTATTTGTTTCCTACAAACAGTCTGATATTTTGGTAGTTAAATAAAAAGAAAACAGAGTAGATAGACTACTTTTTTTTAATTAGATTTTTCTACTAGAGTCAATTTATCAACAAAACAATAGTAAAATTGTTGCTGTCAATATACTTTTCAAAAAGGGATTCTAGCTCCCATTGCTTTAGCTTCTAGAAGAGTACTTAGAGAGTATAGAAGTTGTTGAGATTGTAGGAGAGCAGTGCAGTGTCTTAGGTTCTTTTCCAATCTGTTGATTTTTCACTTCAAACTGTACTTATTTAGGAATAGAGAAAAACTTCCAAATCTATGATTAAATTCGGGGTTATAGTGAATAGTGATGTGATCATGAAGGGTTAACTCGAGCATATTGAATAAATGATTTTTAATAAAGCAGATGTTAAACAATCCAGCAGTTACCAACTCTCCTGTATCAGCTGCATTCTTTAGAAATAAGTGCTGTAATTAAATATTTTTCTTATTTGGTATGCCAATTAAGATTCTTCATCAATAAATGTACCTATTCATAATTATGTATTATTTAATTTCATATATATGATATAATTATGTACCTATTCATAATTACATAATGCACTGAGGTATCATCTCTTGACTATATGACCCTAATTAGCTCTAACTTCTGAAACTTTAAATCCTCTGCCAATCTCTTCTAGGATGGTTTTGCAAGATTAAAGCTGGACGATGATAAGTTGCCGATAATAGGTAAACTCAAGCCTTAAGACCATAATTGTGGGGTATTTTTGTTGTGGTGTTGGTTTGTGGGGTTTGTTGTTGTTTGGTTGGGTTTTTTTACAACGTTGAATGATTTTGTGTTCCCAAAGTTTCAGGGGAATGAAATCAGTGGGATTAAGATTTTTGGTAGGATTTCATAAAGTATTAAATACTTAGGTCCTTCTGGGACTCTGAGGAATATTCCAAAGCTTTTAGGAGGTGAGACTAAAGAATTTTCTTGAAGTGCATGGTACAGGCTATTGCTAGAGACAGACTTAATGGAACACATCTAATGGATTTGCTTTTTGTGAGGCTTTTCTGTTTTGGAGGGAAATGACTTCACCTGTGTCAAGATTGCAAATACCCTGTTTTGAACAGAGCCTTTAAAAGACAACGAGGAAAGGGGAAACAGCCGTAGTTCTGGAGCACGGAACCAGGTTGTCATATCTCTGAATCATCAAGAGTGGAAGGTAGCACTCAATCCTTCTGATTATTTTTTTTTCCTTAAGTTTAAGAGTGCAGCTGAGAGCTGTGCTGTTCTGTCCTCTAAAGAGAGCATGACACTTGCTTCTAGAGGAGAATTTCTCCGTATGGTTTCCTCACTGCTTGCAATAAATTGCAGACAAAAAGTTTTTAGCACACACAACTCTTCTCTTTTGTCCCTCACTCAGAATGTGCAGCAGAAATTTAGTAATTTGAAGTTGTGCTTTAGTATGAAAAACTTTGTAACTTACCTGGTGGAAACTGCAATTAAACTGAAACAGTCCAGCTTTTGTAAACTTCCTACTCTTGCCTTTCTCACCAGGAGATCGTAGAAACATACGAAATAACAGAACCCATGATTAGCCCCCCTCACCACAGAAATGAAGATGAAATGGAGATGGCTTAATTCTTCAAGTAAGTTCTTTTAATAAATCAAATAATACAGTGCACGGGTTCCTTATGCATGTGGAAGAATTGCACAGGAAAATACCTGTGGCTTAGAAATGTAGAAAAACTGTATGCAGTGTAACTCTAACACCCGATATACCCGAGTTAATTTTTGGAACCTTATACTTGGGATGCAGTGCTGTGAAAAATCATGGTTCTGTTTTTGTACTTTTTAAATTTTCTTTTTAAGCTACTGACAGCTGATGTTCACAGAGTAGCCTGAAGAAGGATTCAGGCAATACAGCCTGGTTCCCTCTAAAAGCCTTTAAATGATAAAATTAATTTTTTTATAGTCACAGTTGTAAATCTTGATGCGTATTGTCTAATATTCTCTTATCCCTTCCTTTTTTTTCTTTCCTCCTAGGTGCCTTAAAGAAGATATTTTAAAATGTTCCCTTTGGAAAAGATTTTTTATATGTATATATTGTAAAATTAAATTTATTTTTATTGGAACATCTTAACACTTGATATGTCTGGTTTATACCTGGCTCAGGGTTATTACCTTACACTTCTATTTATGACAACTTTGTTTACTCCTTTATACAGTTTACTTATGCAAGCTTTCATAAAAGGGGAAATGCTCTCCACCTTCTTTCATCTCTGGTCTCTCCCCAGTAGCCTGCAAGTGGAATTCACATGGTTGACCACCTCTGCTGTGGTAATCTTGTTATCTAGATGATTTTGGGTGCTGTGAGGTGGGTTTAAATTAGAAGGAAGAAATTTTTTACACTGAGTGGTAAAACACTGGCCAAGGTTGCCCAGACCAGTGTTAGAAGCCCCATCATTGGAAAGACCCCAGGTGAGGTGTGACAGGGCCGTGGTTGCAGATGTCCCTGCTCAGTGCAATGGGGTTGGAACGAGACGGCCTTGAAAGTTCCCTTCTCCACCCCAAGCCATTCTCTGACTTTAGGCAGGACAGCCGCCTTGGGCCACGACATTTTCTTCAAAATAAATACAGTCTGACTCCATCTTCAAAAAATGCTCAGCCGAGGACCCCTGGCCGGCGATTTTTGGATTTCTTCCTAAAACAGGCAGGGTTTCTGATGAAGTGATAAAAGGCGGGCAGGCGGCAACGTAGTTTGGTCATCTTCCGTCCTTTCCAACAAACTTGGGAGCTCCGTGTTCACGCCAACCCGGCAGCCGGAGGGAGGCCCGGCGGGGACACAGCTCGCACCTCTGAAGGCGGCAACCGCCGACCCG
>VWZY01013380.1:209911-245425 GCA_013399075.1 Chloroceryle aenea
TTCTCTTTTTCTCTTTTTCTCTTTTTCTCTTTTTCTCTTTTTCTCTTTTTCTCTTTTTCTTTTCTTTTTCTTTTTTTTTCTTCTTTTACATTTGTTTTCAGTGATTATGTAAGACTTGTCTATTGCAAAACGTGGTGTTTAATTCTTTCCCCATGTCCTGGTAGGGAAAGGGGCTGATCTGAGCAAGCCACCGTGTCGGAAAGCAAAGGACATACGGAAAGAAAGGAAACTGCAGAAGCTCCTTCAGAACCAGATGTGCACGTTTGAAGGCTCTCAACTTCAAGCAGGAGATCAAGTATCCCTCTTGCAAAACTCTAAATCTAAGCCAAACCAACCTAAGACCATTGAAGACTTCGTTTTTGTCTCTTTACCCGAAGATGCACAACACAAACTGGAGGTAATGTCTCACTCGTTGTTGTTGGAGGCAAATTAAGGAAAAGTCTATTAAGGGGTTTTTTAAATGCTTAGATGTTTAGTATCTGTGGCTTTGGGGAATGGGTAGAGTTTAAATCTTCAATACATGTAGTACAGCATTCTATATATGCAAGTATCTATGGATCTGGTGCAGCTGAACTCGGTGTAACCACAAGAGGGAACTCTTGCACTTGCAGTCAGGCTTAGCAGAACCCGGTACAGTTCCCAAAATAACTTGCAAATTGATTTCATACAGTGTGACTTGAAAATGAAAGACTTTGAATTAACGGAGTGTTGAATGATGAGAGAGCTTCAATATTTAGTTCTGCAGTATATAAATACTTAAACTATCTATGCTAATGAATCTTGACAAGAAAGCAGTTAAGTGATCATAAAATTAAACAGATAAGAAGATAGCTGCTCTTTATAAACATCATTGATATGTGGTGATGTCTTTGGAAGATGTAAAAGTGATGGTAAAAAAATTTCCCTTAATACACCGGTTGCCATTAACTTTCTAACATTGATTAATCATAAAAACTCTGGGGTTTTTAGTTCTATTTTCTTTTCTGGGAGCTGGGAAACTATGTGGATAAAAGTATTTGCTTGTAGTTACTGATTATCAGTGATGGTATGTGAAATGAATTTTTTAATAACCTTTTGTTAATAATTCAAAGAGGTAGTAATGAGGAATGAGGACTTAAAAGACTCACCCTGAGTAAGTGACAAGAAGCCATGAAATTGATCCATCTCAGTAAGTCCTCCAGATTTTCTGATGAGTTGTATAACAGAAGCATCCTGGCTTTGAACATCTTCAGAAGTCTGTCTTCATTTTAGAAAATGTAGGGAGAATTAAAAGGAGGATGGTTCCAACAGTATTTTCCTAGATTCTTTGTGCTTCTTACTCTAGCTGTCAAGTCTGGTTTTCATTTGATTTTTTTTTTAATAGACCAGAACCAATGCTATTTGTGAAAATAGAACCATACTGAAAATTATGTGTTTTCTGAAATTAACCTGCCCTTAAATACGTTTGAAAAGAAGTACAGTGTTGTTCCTGTGCTATTCTTTTGCTTAGGAAGCAATCATTTTTACTAAGAAAAACTTTAAATTTAGTTTTTCTTATTAATTACATTTATTTTATGTATGTAAGGGTCTTGGTGGGGAAAGATGGATAACTTCCTATTATGATTAACTCATAATTGAATATGGAAACTTTGTTTCCTCTTCCTCTTTCAATTTGAAAAATACCTAGAAATCCCCTTGGGATTCTTGCAAGAAAAACATGGATTTTATGTAACAAGCACACACAGGAGCTTCCAAATGCTTGGGTCCTTCGAGTATTTTTCATTATAGTGTGAAGCTGCAAGAGAAGACTTTAAGAAGTCCAGAAAATCTCTTTAACATGTTGATTTCCATACCATTTGTTGGTATTGTTTCCTGAAGTCTACTTGTATAGTTCTTCTATGGGCATCTTGGTTATTTTCATTTGTAGTTTGAAAACTTTTTATGTTGTTCAGTGTCAATATAAAAGCCTTCAGCAGCTGAAATTGAGCTGAAGAATTGTCTAAATTCCTAAATTCTTAGGATCCTTGTGGAAGAAGTCAAAATTTGTCTCTGTTGTGATGTTTGTGTATGTACAAATATAGAGTTATTGCATGATACTGTAATAATAAATGTGTTTAACTTCTTCTGAAGGTGAGGGTGGTGAGATCATCTCCACCAAGTTCACAGTTCAAAGCCACATTTCAGGAGTCCTACCAGGTCTATAAACGTTACCAGATGGTTATTCACAAGGACCCACCTGATAAACCAACTATAAATCAGGTCAGAAGACCAAATGCATTTTATGCAAAGCTCAGCTTCCCTTCCATTTCATGTGCCTTGTTTCTAGGAGAAACAAATATGGATTTTACATCCATTGTATATTGAGGAGCATGTAAATTACTGCATCAAATAAAATCAACATCCTGAAAGTGCAAACTCTTCTGCTATCTCTTTGTGAGTGCCACGAATATTTGGTCTTAACTGCAGACAGAAAAGTTAGGGGAGTTGTGTGGGCATGTTATTGGGTAAGAGATGGAGACGATGAAGCTTTTGGAGATACGTTGTGGGCCTTATAAATACAAACTTCTTAAGAACTAAAAGTAGCTGGAAGCTTTCCCTGATAACCAGTCTCACTGGCTTTGGTTTGAACACTTTCATATGGAGGAACTTGCAGGATCAGGGCCAACATGTGAGTAAAATTTTGTCACATGTACAAATTGTTGGTAAGGTTCACAGAAGTTGTATAGACCTCTTCACTATTGATTTAAGCCCTTCAAGAAATAATCTGCACTCCCATCTATATTACAAGTTGTTAGTCCTGCTTGTAATGACCAGGTGGTGTGTAATGGTTAAACATCAGACATCAGGAAAAAAAATGGAGAAAAATCTGTTTGGCAAGAATATGTAATTGCTAAACTGGAGCAACGAGTGATGTGCCATTAAAAATAATGCATTTAAAAAGTCCTTGAGACAGGGCAATGAATATAAAATTTGTGGTTGGTTAGTTAAATAACTTGGTCAAAACCCAGGCTGACTAAACTGGTGCTTTAGACTGTTCTAGTGTTATGTATTTCTTATTCTTAATGAAAGTATCAACAGTCATTTAAAAGTTAGTGTTCCTTGTCAGACTTGCCCCCCATAAGAGGATTTTCTTGTACTATGTTTCAAGCAGAAAACTGACTTCAGAGGCTTTGAAGTGGATAGGAGGAGATCTTTCACTAGCCTTACCTTCAGAAGCACATTACCTGGTTATATGCACTCAAAATAGCATGCTTGTATTTTTCCTTGCTCTGAAGGTGAGGTTAGTACCTGTCTCCTTCGAGGACCCCCAGTTCAAATCATCCTTCAACCAATCAGCCACTTTATTTGCCAAGTATCAGATGGCTATACACAAGGATACACCTTCTGACTGTGGCGAAAATGAGGTACAGTTCACTGCATGCACCTTTTGGAAACCACCGTTTAGTAGAGCACAGTTCAATGATGGGAAATGGTGTCTTTTAGAGGAATTCCATGTATTAAAATACTGCCATTTCCATTTGGGAGGGAAGGGATTGTGGTTTTTACCAAGCTTCTTGAGCAGGCTTCAGCCCAGGAGAAACTGAGCTGAAAGAGAGGGGGGTTATGCATCATCATAAATAAAAACCCCTCATGTTAGTACTTAGTGCAGTAGAGCTGCTGTTTGTATGTGATTTGTAAAGAGGTCTGGGACTGAGATTTCCACTGGAAATGGGATAATGGGAAGTCTGGTGGGTTTTTTTGGTTTTTTTTTTGGGGGGTTTTGTTTTGTGGCAAAAGCATCTTCCGCTTTAAAGCTGTTTGGTACCTTTTCCACATTTATCCTTTTTTTTTTTTCTCCTTTGTGATCTTGCTTAATTTAACAGATGAAGGTTTTAAAAATCTCAGTTTTACTAACATTTCATTGCTAAGCATAACTCAGCTTACCTTTGCAGAAGAAATGCAGCAAAAATATTCCCACCAGCTGGTTGTCTGAGATTCAGTGAGATTTCGTGGCGTGTGACTAAAACCTGCTTTTAAAATGGTGCTTACAGGATGCTAACCCTCATCTAACACGTAAAGAAGAAAAACAGCACTCGTGGGGTTCTAAACAAGCAGCAGTTCTCCATTTCTCTGGCAGGTGGCACAATGTTTTCATTAGCAGAATTAATAAAGCTGCTACCTCAGATCTGTCATTTCGATCTGCTGCAAATGTATGACTTCAGTATTGATCAGCTATCTAGTCAGACAGTTCCACTCTTGAGAGTGATACTTGCAGAGGTGATACCCAGCAAGCTATGGCTGTTTTCCAGGTAGAGTAATCAAACCACATCATCTTTCTTGGCTTTAGTTCAGAAGAGTGTAAGGAGAGCTTTTTTTTTGGTGAGATCTCATGGAAAGCCTAAAACTTCTTTCACTTTGTGTTGTAAAGTAATAGGACTCATGACAATAAGTAGTAGTCTCTGCCCTTTTTACAATTACTGGCATAAATTTTGTTAATTACAATAATGTAAAAACTGGAAACGTGCCAAAAAAGATTGAGCTATTTACTAGTTTTGTACCTGGCATTACCTAGTGACTTGATTTGTCTGCTACGATGGGTATATTTCAGCCTGATTCTTAGATAGAGCACATATTCCACTACGTATTTGCTCTGAAAAGCTTGTTGTTGCAGAAAGGGTGGTAAGAACTTCACAGACTTAGTTATTTCGTGAAGAATCAAGAGCAAAATCATGATGGCTGCTTTCAATTCAGTTCTGTATAGCAGTGACCTCTCAGTTCACCTCCTCTCCATTTGGGTCAGAGTGCCTGGTGTAGTGTGGACTTGGGTTTGATGGCCTTAATCATTTGTGGAATTTTGTGGTTTTGTTTTTGTTTTTTAACTGAGGGAGTCTAAGGAAGGAAAGATGCCTTAAGGACAGGTCAGGTTTACAGCATCTTAAGGTGTAAAGTCTATCATGGGGGTTTGCTTTTGGATAGGAATGAGATGCATTTCTGTTCATCCTACTAATAATTTAACTGATTTTTATCCTCTTTTTCCTTGTGACTTGCCTTAGGTGTTTCCCTGCTCTGCCTTGATCTTCTCTCTCTCTGGCAGCATGATTGTGCAAGCTTAGTAGAATATTCCAGGGAAGGCATAAGACCTTATCTGAAGCTTCTAGTAAATGTAAAAACTCAGTCTGATGCTGATGGGTTTTAATTTAGGTCCTTGTTCAGCACTAGTAAATTACCTTGTGGGCTTGTGGGACTATCTAAGAAGTTGTTTTTCTGTTTGCACTAAAACTCAGTCACTTCAATCAAAAGCATCGTGTATTTGATCCCTGCAGGGTGTAAACTGAAGAATACACAAAATGGTTTTTTTTTTAATATAAATATTTTTTGTTAATACTGAATCCATGTGGGAGAAAAATTACCTGAATCTCTTTTAGGAACAGAAGACACTACATAGGATAAAACTGATCCAAATTATTGAGAGGAAGGTTGGAAAATGGTATTTGAAAGACTCGAACTTTTTCTTCTTCCTTGTTTTTAGAGTTTTTAATATATCATACAGACATTATGGAGCCAAACAGTTCTTTAAGTAAAGGTAAAATGAAATTCTGTTCCCTACACAGGGCTTTTTATCAGGGTAGTAACAAGTCTGCTTTGGGCTTTAAGCTGGCAAGCATCCAGGATTTTTTTTTGTCTCAAAAAATTAAATTTAGCTTTTAATATGTGCCAGCTAATACATCTCTGTATGGTGGATAAACCACCTTCTCAGGGAGACTTGTGCACACTTTTGTGTTTGCAAAGTTTCTAGTTTAGAAAGAGGATTTAATTTTATATTTGGCTTAAGGCTTCATATTCAGAAACTGGCCTACATTTCAATTCAGAATTCAACACAAAATTGTTATGGGACATATTAACAACTTATTCTTCCAGTATATTTGTAGCTTGCTGGTGTTACAATAAACTGCCTGCCCATATGAGCTGCTAGGCTAGTTTAATAGTAACCTTAGTACATTAATGAGCAATTTTAGGAATAGATGTAGAACTGTGGTGATTATTTGAAAATAACACTAATGTGGAAAGTTATAAAGAGTTCACAATATTCACAACTGGTATGTGAACCATGCAGCCAGTTATTGCTCAAGGAAGGTGAAAGAAGGTCCATTTTTTGCACCTATGTAATGTATATACATCTTTTCATCAAGATTTTATGTGAGAAAGGGGAATAGATAATTTTCAGGACAGAGTACTTGTCACCAGACTTCTTTGAACTTCTGGGCACTCTGGTTAGTGCCACTGGCAGACCAGTGACAACTGGTGCCCTTTTCAAAAAAGTCTTTTTGAATTTTGCCTTTTCCTCCTTCCTTTCTTCTCTCCTTCTCCTGCAATTCTGAGGAGACTTAATAAAAAGCAAAGCACACATTTCATAGTGGGATAAACATTTTCCAAGTCCCAGAGTTAGTGTTTTCCCTGCAGTGATGAAATTGCCTTTCATATGGAAGCATCTTCATGATCTTCCATGCCACTCTCCTTGGCGAGCAGAGGATTTGGTAAGGTAGAAGTAGATTTGCTATCTGCCAGAGAAGTGAATATTCTAGGAACAGCTGTGAGTATCTCCTTGCTCCTAGAATTAAAGCCATTTTAGCTTGCAAGTGAAAATTTTTCAAATCTCTTTTTATGTTGATATAAAAGCTACAAGTGTTTTCTGCATAGGCTTTTAAATTCTTGTTTATCCCATTTTCTCTTAGTTTGTCTGCTATAAATCAAACTTACCTTGGAAATACTCTCAACTCTCTGAAAACCTTTTGGTCAGTTGCTACAGGATTTCAGCTTCAAAACTGACCTGGTTGTGTGTGTCTGCTTCGGAGTGTCATTGAGTACTGATGTTGTGCAAAGCTGTTGGCACCTAAGAATATTTCTGTTAGTGTGTTTCTGCTGAACTGAATTGGTATCCTGAGGAAAAACGTAGCAGATGATTTTCTAATTAAAGATTTGCTTCATAATACTTGTTCTTAAATACTGCTGAGGAAGAAGTGATTTGTCAGTTTTTTCTCCCTGGGAGCACAAAACCTTAGGAAGCTGCTGTGTGAATGCATAGTCATCCACTCTTCTAGTAATACATGTTCCCTTATCTTTAAAGGAGTTGTTGGGAAAAATCAGAAGTGGGAGAAAATGTGTAGAAGGATGATCTGAGAATAAGGCAGAAGAGTGAGTTTTGTGTGTCTTGTATACTCACAAGAGGCAGAAATACTTTGGAAATTGAACTGAGTGCTGGTGCTGGACTGTGCTAATGGAGGTGGCTTTCTCTGCAGATGGACAGCTGTCTGTTGGTCTGGTTTCACCAGAGTCAGTGACCAGGGAGTGGTTTATGCTTTAGTTTTGTAGTGTTACAGTACAAAAATCTGAAAACGCGGTGGAAACACAACAGGAAGAAATAAGATAGAAAGAGTAACCAGGTCCAAGGGCATAGGCTGTCTCCTCAGATGAGAATGCTGGATTTAAGGAAGCTTAATAATAGATCTGCCCTGTCTTCTGCTTTGCTAAGAGAAACCCATACCTCTCACCAACATACCTTTCTTAAATCTGCTCAGCAAAACTACCAATGTTTCTGTGTAAGAAACACAGGAAGGGCTTTGCTGGATACAAATCACCTGGAAGATGCTCTACCATGGCTTCAGGATGATAAGTAGGGGGAAATATTTATGTGCATGTTCCAGGACATTTTGCCACCTGCATGTCTTTTGTGTTTTTTATGAAATGTCAGAATATATTTTTTGGTATTTAAATGATAGATAGAGATAGGGAACTGTGTAGCTCTGGAGGCAAAGACATTAAGTTAAATGAATAAAGTGAAAACATTTCTTCTTTCATCCCCAGAAGGAAATCTTTTGATCCCTGTGACATAATCAATGACTAATTTGGCTAGAAGTTCTTAACTGTCACCTCACCAGAGGCATTGCATTTCTGCCCAAGGTTGTCTTCTTAAAAATGCTTCTCAAAGTCAATTATAGAAGCTGTAAGTTGTTTTTTATAGGTGCTCACATATATATATACACACACACATATCTAAAAGCTCTCAGCTATTTTAGTTCTTTAGTAATATTCAGTTCTTGTGTTCAGTTAGGGCCTAACATTCCAAACTGAGTTTTTTATCTAGCAAATTGTCATGTAAAATTCAGAAGTTAGCAATTTTTTCTTCCTGCCTTTTTTGAAGTGAACTTAACGATTGATCTGGGGGATTTAAAGCACAGATATGATACAGTTGGTCCATTAATGAGATGATTTTTTTTTTAAAGCTTTAAGTCTTTTTACAGTAGTCTTTGTCTTTAAGAAACACGGCTGAACTGTAACTGAAACAAGCTATGTGGCAGCTACACAAGTTAGAAAACATTTCCATAAAAGATCATAAAAATTCTACAGTAGTTTCCAGAAAGAGCAACAGTGAGCAGTTTATTGCTGTTTAGACCTTCTGAAGCAAATGTTTTATTTAACTTTTCACGAGTGTTTTATAATGACAAACTTGTAGAAAAATAGTATGTGTCTCTGTTCCCTCTGAAAAACTAGCTGGACACTCTCTTTGCTTTGTGCTTAACTAAATATTTGTCTTGGAAGCAAAGAATTTCACAACACACAAAAGATACACTGTTTGAAAAGGTGCAAAAAATTACTGAAATCAGTATAGTGGTTTTTTTTTTTCTTTCCCAGTTTTTTTTTTTTTTAATTGCCTTCCAGAAATTCTCTTGAACTAACATTGAAAAGTGAGTGAGCAGTCTGGGGAATGACAGGGAGCACATTCAGATCAATCTGAAAGCTGCCACCAGTAGCCAGTTGCAAACTTTTAGGTCTCTCTAACCTAGTTTTTTTTATTTTATTTATTTTATTTTATTTTCTAATGAGAACGCTTAAAAAAATTCAGCAGCCATTGNATGCTTAAAAAAATTCAGCAGCCTTTGTGGTTACTTTTAATCTACTGTAGCTTCTCTTGAATTGATTCTTTTATCATTCTGAGGGCTGACATTGCTAATCTGATGCTGGGCCCTTGGTGGTCAGCAATGAGCTTGCGTTCAGATCTCTGATACTACAGACTTACAACCAGTACTTCTGTATCAGCCTGATCCCTCCTGCTTGCTTGTGTGGCCCTCATGACTTTAGTGCTGTGGATTCCTGGATTTTTATTCTTGAAGTACCTGGGAAAGCCAATGAATTGAGGCATTCAGTTAAGTAGGTTGTCCATAGTCCTATCATTTCAGTTCAGATTCTTTTTGCATCACAGTTTCTGTTGTTCTTCCTGATTTTGACACTGAGCTTTCAATGTAAATATAATATATATAAATATATACTGACAAATCTCCATTATTTTGAGAGGATGTTTCTTCAACGGGGGAACTATAATTGTAGTGCTGAAAAGTGTGTTATCTCCCATCAGCAATTACTTCTGTTTCATTAGTCTGATTCTTGTACTGAAAACTATTTTTGAGACATACATTTAAACTTTAAATCCCCTCCTACCTTATTTATTATGTTTTGAAGGCTCTTTCTCACCTTCTGGTCTGTGAATATCTCTGTATTTTGTTGGTATTCCTATATTTTTTCTAAGTCACTGTTGAAAATGATAAAAAGAGCCATCCCTGGAATGTATCTTTGATTCCTCTGCTAACTTAGCTCTAGTAAATATACTAGCCTGCTTAAGGGATAGCAGGAAAAAAAAAGGCCCAAATCTCATATTCATTCCTTACCCTTCTTTTACTTCAAAGTGCAAATACTCAATGTTCCCTGACAGTGAATTGCAAATATGAGTAAACTCTTAATATTGGCAGAAGGAAAATTAGAAATTAATGCCCTTCTGTGCTGTCTTCTCACACCAGTTCCTGGGGATGACAGCTGCAAGCTGTGTTTTTCCTGAGGAGGCTATGATGTCATTGTGTGACATCAGTAACCCTTGCTTTCAGAAAGTTACTGAGCTACTGGGTGGAACCCTTTTGACTTGAGCATCCAAAACAACTGACTCTTTCCCCCCTACCTGTATAAGCAAGCAGGTGATAACACTCATTTTACTCCAGGGGTTTAGAGCTGTCCGTGTGCTTTTTACTCCAGCAAGTAGCCCTGAGTTGAACCAAACCTTCCTTTTATTTTTCTTCCCCTTTGCTATCATTCTCAGTGATGTGTTCCCCTCTTATTTTTATTAATTGTATTAACTTCTTTCTGCTGGTTCTTTCTGGCAATTGTCATTAGCTTGCACCAAAGGAAGATTGTTGTGGATTTCATACATATTACATAATTTTTAAAAGACTGAAGTTTATGTAATTTAGCTTGAAATTAAAATTGAAAAAGCATGACTTTGGGAAAGGAATTTTAATTGTACTTGTGTGACAGATTCAGTTATTTTACATCCAACACCAGCTTTTGACTGTATTTCTCTCATGGTTTATTGAATAATCTTTGAATTGTGCTCATAACAATCTTGCAGTATTAAGGGAGTTTAATTTAGAAAGTGAATGTTAAAGTAAATGTAACTTTTTAGTTTAAGTCAATGTATGGTTTAGGTGTATTCCTGGGTTATGGTGAAATTGCTGTGGATTTGGGGGTGGGAGGAGAGAGTAAGGGTTGAGAATATAGCAATGGAGGTCAGTGGATTTAAAATATCAACCTCTTCAGCTCTACGTGTCAATTCCTTAAAAAAAAACAAAACAAAGCACCAACAAATCCACCACAAATAATTGTTGGACTTTCAGTTTATTGTTTCTTAATTGACTTCTAGAGAAGATTCACAGCCTTCTGGTTTTCTAGGACTTAAAAAGAAAGTTGTCCAACCTAAAAAGTTTAGCAAGTATCAACAGGTAAAATAATATGTACCAAGACTTGCAATGCTTTCTTTTCCCCATAAGAGTGGGATAGGAAATCAAGTGCAGTTAAGAATTGTTTCTGAGCCAGAGGTATGGGTCGTAGTAACAGTATATACCCCCCAGCAGGCAGCAGTTGTGCTCAGGTACATTTAAGGAGTGCCCCCTCACCCCCCCAGAGCCAGGAGGTTGTAGAGCAGAGCCTGGAGAATGGATAAAGAGATTTGAAAAGTATCGTTGGCTCAGTGTTCTCACCCAGAGGGTTTAACTTGCACTATAAAGCTAAAGTTACAGATTAAGAACTTTTGGGGGTCTTCTGACATGAAAATTAATAACACATGGTTTATTTTTTCTGAAGCCTGCACATTCTAAGATTGCTGGCTGTAAGGACTGATGCACTCGCAGTGTAGGAATTTGTAGCTCTCTGTTCTTTTTTTATGGGAACATAACTCAGTAATTCAAATATTGAATTACTTTCCTTTTTTCTCTTTAATATCTGGTTTGTTTTTTTTTCTTGTTCTCTCTACTTATCCACCAAGTCAATAAAAATTGTAGAGTTTAATTAAGCTATTTTTTCAAACCCCAAGTAATCTGGGGTGGTAGTGACTAGATTTGAAATGGTTAATTAAATAGGGACTGCACAATACCCTGTCTTCAGCAGCACCATATAGAAATTCAGTGTTCTTCCATAAAGCCTGTGTCCAGAGGTTTACCATTTATCCACAGACCAGCTACTGCTGTGTGTTTGAGGAGGAAGAGTCAGAAACACAAAGTCTTGCTTCTTTTAGCACGAGCAGCTGCACTTCTTTAGGGACATGGTCTTAGAGGAGGTTAAGTTTGGGCTCCCTTTGAGCTACACTGTGAATGGTCCAGGTAATGTTTGCATATTGATCTACCAAAGGATCTGGTTTTATTCTAAATAATCTGGTTTATAGCACCTTCTGTAGAGAAGAAAAGGTTTGAATTGCTTAGACTGTATATGGAACCCCATCCTAAGTCAACAGTTTCCAACATTGGCACTTTTTATTGTTGGTCCTCTCCTCCCCTTCCCTGGGGGAGAAAAATGAGAGAACTGTCAAGCAATCAACCCATTTCTTATTTCCCTTTAAATAGAAAAGTCTTCTTTAATTAACCTCAGAAATTCATAGAATTCTTGACAAGTCAGGTTTCTGTAGGTGTCCCTACGTATTCTTTTTATCAAGCTTTAATTAAAAAGTTCCTGTTTACTATTACTTTGTGGTTTGGGAACTGCTGATTTATTAAATCATGAAGCTACTACGAGAAGGGGGGACTTAATAATGTAACAGATACTAGGATTTTAACAAAGGAATGTTTTAGGGTTAAATATACACCAGCAGTTTGTAACAAGTTTAATGTGGAATCCACCAGTAAGGAAGTATTTGTATTAAATAAGTAAGTGATGGTAAATAAATGACTATTGCATTTTATCATTATTAGAATCTTGAACAAGCTCCAGATCATTAAAACCTTGCCTTTTTGGTTGATTATCTACAGCACATCATTTCATATTGACTAAAGAATCAGATTTGAAAATGTTTGCGCTTTCAGGAAGTTGATTTTATTTTTTCCTTCTTCCTCTTCTTTAGACTTAAACCAGGCTTGCTTATGATTTTGAATGTAAATAGACTTAATTTACATTAAGAGAGATGAGGGCCCTAACCCCCTTGCTCTAGTGATGGGGCAGGTACCAGTGGAGGGGTGGGAAAAGCCTCTCTGTTGCAGGTGGTCACAGAGAAGGGTCATGTGTAATTTAAACCAAAGGACACGAGAAACAGACCTTTATTACAAGGTGTTAATTCTCTCACATCACACTTGAAAAAATTCTTTTATTTTACAGGAAAAAAAAGTACTTTGGATAATTAATTATTAGTTCTGTACTGATAAACAAAATAGAACATGGGAGTTTGTGTATGGAAATTTTAACTCTTAAAATCTGATGGTGGTTTTCAAACGCATGGTTCTGAAAGAGTGCATCTGACTTTTAATGGGTCCTGCAGTCCTGCTAATATTATTCTTCTTTTTCTGCTTTGCATATTTGAACCGTCGTCTTGGGCACGTATTTCTGACGAATTTACCTTGCTGTAGTTCACACGATTCCTCTGTGATTCTCCTCTGGAGGTGAGTATTCATGCTAGATGCAGCTCTGAAATTCTTTCCGCTCTCCGTGGACAGCAAACCATTGTGGTCTGGGTAGTTTAAATGGGTGTCACAGTCTTTGCATCATCACCATCTACTGTGGAAGATAGCACTCTTTTTTCAAAGGAGTCTGAGGACTTTGCTGGATAATAAACTGGGTAATAAGCTACCACTGAATTTCACATCACTACATTAAGAGATGGTAGCAGAAAGTGCTGTGTCATAGCATCATACAACGGTGTCTTTTCTATTCTTTGGTGATTTCCACAAAAGAAGAGAATGTATTACTAGATAACTTGCTAAGCTCGTGTTTGACTACAGTCCAAGTTGAAAGTTTAGGAGAGATGCTGATGCTTCATTTCAACGAAGCAAACTTCTACAGATTTCTTGCACTGTCTTTCTTGTTAAGTCTTAAAGAGTTAAGAACCGCGTGACTGTAATGAAATTGTCAGGTTATAGCAATTACACCAGTAATTTGATCTGTCGCAGCTTGAATGAATCCATGTGTGGAGAGTTTGTTGCTTTTCTCTGCTCAGTCCACTGGCCTTTACATTCCTGAAAGCTGAAGAGTAATAGAGCTCATTAGACTTTATAGGAAAAGGGCTTTTATCACCTCGTCAACTCGGGCAGCAGACTGCCATTATATTCTTGATTTTGTATGGCCACGTAGATGTTGATGCACACTTCCCTGCCAGGTTTATACCAGTATTGTTTCTTACAGACACTTTTTATTGACATTTCGAAGCTTGAATTAAATTTTGTGTGGCACCACTACAGATGTCTTCAATTAGATGAAGTTAAATAAAAGGGGTTGTATATCAGAGGCCAAGGGATTCTTGAAATTCTTTATTCTGAAGCAGTTGCCACAAGCAAATCTAGTAGCATGTAGTCTGTTTACTCTGTTGAACAAAAATAACTGAAAATAAAATTTAAACCTTACATGATTTCAATTTGTCATTTTTTGAATTGTTAATGTTGTTACTAGCTGCAAACATTATGAACACCCAAACTCTCCCTGTCTCTCTTTATTTCCTCATTTTATTATTCTGTTTAGTTTCTGGGTTGGCTATGGGCTCTGGCACGAAAAAAAATGAATTTATAAAAAATGATGCAGCACGGAGGAGCAGAAAACCAGGCAATTTTTCTAGCAGTAAATAGGTTAATGCAGAGGGAGCTGTTTGAGGCTTTTTCTCATTCATCCTTTTGTCTTAGAAGCTGTGTTTAAATATTTGCAGTTTTACCACTGGCCCCATGCAAGTTGAACCTTGTTTGGATGGGTCTGGTTAGAGTGGTTCAGTGTAGGAGAATGGTGAGCTGGAATCTTAGCTGAAAACCAGTGTGGCCTCACACCCTGTTGTTGCCAAGGTGGGAGTGTTTATGGAAGGAGGGCATGGGGAAAATCCAGACTGCTCAGGGTGACTCTCAGTTTTTGGTGCTCAGTCAGTTAGGGGGCTGTGCTGGGCCAGTGGCTGTATCAACGTCACTAATCATCATTTCCACGTTTGTCCTTCCCAAGTAGTTCCATGTTGTCCTGATTCAACAGCTGGAAGAAGCCCCAGCACTCAGATCCACCGTGGCATTCCACAGTTGAATGATGATTTGGTTTTGTTTTGTTTACAAATCAGTCTCTAATTGCTTTGTAGTCTGTTTCCATCTTGACTGATGCGAAGCATAAAATTGGTGATTTCATCTGCTCTCAAAAGCATCTTTTTGAGGGAACTGCTAATTTATAACCTTTGTTTTGAAGGTGTATAAAGCAATATTTTTTCCCCAAGCACTTATGGTCCATACATTTATGTTTCATGAATTTATGAACTTTTCCACTGCCTTTTTAATCACTTGGTATTATGGGATCTTTCTGTAGCTGTTTGCACTCAGCTCCTGTTTAACCATCCTGAATACTTTAAAATCATCAGCTCACTTTGCTGCAGCATTGTTCAGTCTTCAGTGATTCACCTACCAGTCTGGAGAGCAGAATAGTTCTAGCAAGATGGAAAGTGAGCTGCTTTCCATTATGTAAATGATCATTTGTTTTTGCTTTGTTTCCTGTTACCCATATTGAGATGCTTTTGAGTTCTAAAGAACCAAAAGACATTTGTGAACCTAGATCTTTGCTCTTTGAAAAGCACATCAGCTTCTGCTCTGCATTAGTTTATTTATGGTGATGTGTTAATTTGTAGGAGATTAATAACAAATGACACCATTGCAGGTCTGTAACTCTCAGGGTTGCCTTCTGCAGAATGTCATATTCTAGTCACGTTCAATGCACAGTTTAGGACTAAACCAAACCTCATTTCATTTAGGAACCTTGGCAAATTGCTTTTTCTCTTATAGTGGTGTAGACATCACCATGATGTCCACACAGTGACGCTCCAGGTCTATTGCTGCTGAAACCCCTTATAACTTTATAGCTTGAAATCACCTAGTCCAACCCCCTCTTGAGCAGGGTTGGCTAGACTGCGTTGTTCAGGACCATGGGTTATGAGTATCTCCAAAGATGGAAGCTCCGTGGGCTCTCTGGCCAGCTGGCCCAACTGCCTTCAGCTCTGGGGCCACCAGCGTAAGAAGGACATGGACCTTCTGGAGCAAGTCCGTGGGAGGGCCAGAAGATGATCAGCGGGCTGGAGCATCTCACCTGAGTGAGTTGGGGCTGCTCAGCCTGGAGAAGAGAAGGCTCCAGGGAGACCTTATTGTGGCCTTCCAGTGCTTAAAATGGGAACCTACAGGAAAAATGGGGAGGAGTTTTATCAGGGAGTGCTGTGATAGGATGATGGGTAATGGTTTCAACTTTAAAGAGGGTATATTTGGATTAGATGTAAGGAAGAAATTCTTCACTGTGAGGATTGTGAGACACTGGAGCCGGTTGCCGAGAGAAGCTGTGGATGCCCCCTCCCTGGAAACATTCAAGGCCAGGTTGGATGGGGCTTGGAAACTGGATGATTTTTAAGGTCCCTTCCAGCCCAAACCATTCTGTGATTCTATGATCTTTACTGCCCTTACAGACTCAACCTCAGTAACCCTCTTGTACTGGAGAGCCCAGCACTGGATGCAGCCTCACCAGTGCTGAGCAGGAAGGACAGCTCACCTCCCCTCACCTGCTGGCTGTGCTTCACCTGGTGCAGCCCAAGATGCTCATGGCCTTTTTTCAGTGAGGGTGCATTGCTGGTTTTAATGAAAACATGCAGTGGTACCTCTGCTGACACAGCCTCTGTTTGCAGGCTGCTGGCACAGCATCTCCACTAAGCCCTAGCAAAAGGAGGATGTAGTACTGAAAAGGAACTATGTTGCTAACCAAGAGATAAAAATCAACTGTATGATAGGTTGGGTGTGTGTGCCTTTGGGAAAGGAACTGCTGGAATTAATCACTTCACTTACTCGGTAAATAATTTCCACTGGAGTGCAGAAGTCAAGGGTTTCCAGGCTCTTTGTTTTCTTTTCCTCATTGTGTAAGGGATAGCATGGATTTTGTATCTTCCTCCTCCCTTTATCCATAGTAGAGAGTAAAATGGAAAAGGTCAAAACAGAAAACTCCATAAAACCCTGCAGACAGGATAATCATGTAGTTCGTCCGTTAGGACCCATTTTTGGTGACTATGCAGTACCTTCTGTGTTTCAAGACCAGGGCAGATGGGGCTTTGAGCAACCTGGGAGGTGTCCCTGGCCATGGCAAGGGGCTTGGAACGAGATGATCTTTAAGGTCCCTTCCAACCCAAACCACTGTGTGGCTCTGCAGTTGCACACTGGTCTGGCACATGGGTTAACAAGTGCAATTTCCATCATAACAGTAAAGTAGTAAAGCATCTCTTAAAGAGGAAGACCAACATGCTTTGTAGAAAATTGAGCACTCTCACCATCACTGAAGTTCAATTCTAAGCAGTTATCACATTGAGGTATACTAATTGAGGCAATATGTAATACCAGTTGCTATTAAATATTTAAATTTTAATAAGCCATTATAAAATATGAGCAATCAAATGCATTCATGGAATCATTAGCTAGCAGAATATGAAGACAGGTAGAATTAATGTGGTGGAATATATTCTATTTCTCTCTGTGTTACAGTCTAAGCCTTAGGAAAATTCTTTGGTTTGATTTTTGTCCTGGGTTTAATTTTTTTTATTGTATTGTTTCAATATCATCAGGTTATAGTAATTAATTGTGCTGAAATTTGAGTACAGATTGATAATTTAATAATTAAATACATAATAATTAAATCAACTGGTTCCTCTGGATTGATTCTGGGGCTAAGGTATAGTTTGGGGTAGGTAAGGTAATCCCTTTCTGGTGGGGCTTGCTCACCTTATGTCACTGGTGTATTTAACATCACCTTTGACAAACAGGGTCCCAGGTGGACGTGGCAGGAGTGTGAAATGGTATAACCTGCTTCAGGAAAATGCTTCATATTCTAGACCTGTTTCATGTCAAATTGCCTCGATGGTGCATGAGAAATGAAGTTAAAGGAGCCAGGTATTCATTGAGAAATTGGAGAAAAAGTAATCCTGACAAGCATGACAAAGGGTTACATTGTATGAAAACTTTTGAAGGAGGAGGAAAATGTTGCTTTTTTTAAAAAAATGTTATTTGCTTAATGTAATGGAGATCCCTGAACATTCTGCCTGAAATCTGTGCTGTGCTTGTTATGTTTGCCCCAGAACGTAGCCTCTCTTATGTTCATGACATTTCATTGTAATTCCATTAGTGAATTAACTGTCGTTTGTGCTTTACTAGAAGTTCTTATGAGATGCTAATACTTCAGTTTGCAGAGGGCTGGTGATACTGTCTGGAGATTTGGGGTCACACACAGACACAGAATTTGTTTACTTTCAGATGACTTTGCTTTGAGTGAAAATCTTTTCCACGTTGGCTTAGACGTCTTTTTTAAGACCTGTTAAATCCCATATGATGAGGTTTCAACAAAGAAAGTAAACCTGGTTTAAGTGAAACTTACTTAGGCAAGTCTGTGTTATATTACCAATCACATTTCCCCTTGGCCCACAGCAGATGCTTCTTTCTTTTCTTCTGCCACTGCCTGCACCCAGGTAGCCCAGAAGAGAACTAAACCTGTGCTGGGAAATCCAGAGAGAAAATCTCTTATTTGACTGTGTCCCAGCTTAAAAGCTTTGCTACTGACCACGTGATTTCATCTGGCTGTACTGAAAAGTTGAGGATATTGTATGAAACCATAACAGTAGAATAAGTAGGCTTTATCTGAATGAGAAGAAACCGAGTTTAATGTTGGTATCAGAGTCTAATCTCCTCCTGAATTGCAGATTGAGCTCTCAAGTGTTGATCGTTCCACTTTTCCAGTATCTGTAACTCCACTTCTAGTTTTATGCTATATAACTATATAAAAATGCAAACATTTTCTTCAATGGCCTTTATTTTGGGATTTATTGCTTGGGTAAGTCAGTTGAAATGATTTTTGTTCATGTGATTGATTTCTCTTGACACATGTGGTACCAATTAGAATAACTTCTACTGCCCATCGTCTCTTCAGTCTGCGCTACTGTATCAAAATACTTGATTAAACCCACCTTCTGTTGGTGTAATGCAAACCAGTTGGTAAGAGTAGGCAATATTGTCAGATTTATTGAGTGAGAAGCAGCTTTCTGAAGATCTGGCAATGCAGTGTAAAACATGACTAGATGGATAATGAAGTTGAGCGCGGTGGAATTCAGGGTTAAAACAAACTTGACGTGGGAGAAAATGGCATGCCAGAGTTGGTTGTGTAATACCCTTTAAATTAGGAGATCATTTTCTCCTTTATTTGAAGCATCAGTTTCTGGCTCTTTTGCCCAGAGACACACTGCACTGCACATCCAAAACCGCAGCGAGTTCCTTAGTGGTGTTGCAGTAGTGTTGTACTCTGATGTGGGCTGACAGAGAAGTTGTTCCACAGACTTAGTTGCAACACAGTTTCAGGTTCTTAGATAAAAGGTGTTTTGTTGGTCATAAAGAGTAAACCTCACAAAAAGAGTAAGGTGTTCAGTTCTTATAAGTGCTCTTCTCAAACAACTGTGATGACCACTGAGAAAATGAGGTTTTTTGGTTCTCCAGTGCCTGGGAGCATGGGGGAGAGGAACAGTAGGGTCCCTGCAGTGACAGAAAGTGTTGGAAGAACGAGGCAGCCACAGCCAGCTTTGGGAAGTGCCAGTGTAGTAAAATGTCCACCTTTCACTTCCTACCGTTGGGCTTCATCTCTTTTTGAAGTAGGTCAAATCAAAGAATATCCTGCAGAATTTGTTTGCGTGCAATAAACCATTCATAACTTGATGAATTGTGTTGCTCTCTCACGTCAATACTCTAACTGCTAGATGGCAGAGGCTAACTGTAGATCTGTGTTTGGGATGAGTGATAAGTAGAATTTACCAGTCGTGAGTACAGCAAAGGTCACAAGTGATACAGTGAACTACTATTGTTTTCCATGCTTCTCTAATCCCTTTTTTTTCCTTTTTTTAAACATGGATAGCAGGAATAATTTCTCACAGTATTTAGTTCTGTTTTAAAATTCTTTCTCAAATAGTTTTGGGGTTTTTTGTTTTTTTTTTCTGTACTGGAATTCTACCTATCAGACAATTACATTCCTCTTTGTTTTTGCTCAGGCAGAGAATTCTCCAAATGGCCCAGAATGTGGCTATGGTTCTTTCCACCAGCAGTATTGGCTGGATGGGAAGATAATTGCTGTTGGTGTGATTGATATCCTGCCCTACTGTGTGTCCTCCGTCTACCTGTACTATGATCCAGACTATTCCTTCTTGTCTTTGGGAGTCTACTCCGCCTTACGGTAAGAGGGTGTTTTTATTATCTGGTTAGATCTAATGATAGGAATTGATACTTGTTCCTAAACTTGAGCTTTTATTTCCAGTCCAAACATATTGGTAGCACTATTTCTAGCAAAGTATTTGTGATTTTGTTGGTTTTGTCTTTGTTTCTTAATTCTCTGTGGTTGGTTGCATTCCAAATAAATTCTTAATTGTCATTCTTGAATAAGGATGTATCTTTCCAGTTAGCAAAATACTTGTAAAGATTAAAAAAAATACAGAAACAAAATACCGAGTTTTTATTGCCCTTGAAAATAATTTAGTATTGGTTGGTTTCAGCAGGAAAAGCCCCTTTTTTGTTTGAATAGAAATAATTTTTCCTTTGACCTTTTTCTTAGCCCAGTCCCCAAATGAAATCAATCACTTTTATAGTTTGATCCACACTGAGATCATAAATAATAGAATACCTAAAATCCGTTGTCTTCTGAATTAGTAGTCTCCTGCTGTACTAGCACTAAGTATATTTTTCAGGTGTGTTAATCTCATTATCTTTGTCTTTAGAAAGCCTGATGGAGAAAGTAATCCTATGAATTTTAAAGCTTTAAGTTAACTGTCTTTATGTGACATTTTCAAATGTATTTGTCAAAGGGTGTTCACTGCTAAGGTTCTGACAGTTCACTGTTGAGTTTTTGCAATCCCTCCTCTCCATGTCTGTTATATGCTGGGATTCCAGCAACCACATATTCAGCCAGTCTATTTTACTGAGCAGAAGATGGTTTGCTCTACCAACCTGGTTAGTGAGCTGAGCTGACTCAGCGAGTGAAGAACCTGTCAACACCAGAGCTGGTGTAAGAGCTGTGATGGAGCCACAGTAACTGTAAAATCATAGAAGAGTCTAGGTCAAAAGGCACCTCTGGATGATGGCTGGTCCAGTTCCAGCACAAATCAAGGCTAACTTCAAGTCATTAGATGCATTAACCTAGCTGTTGCTGTAGCAGCTCCAGTGGTTCTGCTTCTCATGGAGTCTGAATTCTCATTTTTTAGAGGCATTCAGTGGAACTGGTGATTTTATGAAATTAATCAGAATTAACAAATGTAGAAAAAAAAAAAGTTGGACCTCCTATAATATAAAATTGATGTTCTTCTGTCTGTTAGCAGCCTAGGTTTTGTAGAAGTATTTTACTACATATGCCACCTACAGGAATTTAGACTATTTTTTTTCCATGCAAGGTGAGCATATGACATAAAATACTAATTCCTCCTAAGAATTGTTTTTAAATACTTGTACATATCACATTACTTTATGTAATAATAGAATGATATAATCCATGCTTATGAATTCTTGAAATGATTTTAAATTTCCTACATAATAAATTTAAAACTTTGTCAATGCAACATGTGTGTGTGGCTCAACCAGTGAAAAAGCAGCTTATAAATTCTGCATTTATAAAATCTGTCCATTGAAGGCAATAAAAATGAGTTCCCAACAGTCTTAAAGGGAGCCAACTTTGTTCTTCTTTCAACCAGAGGGGAAAAAAAAAAAAGTCTTGAGAGTTAGGGAGGATTTAGGAAGTTGTGAAGGAATCTGATACCTTCAAAGCTGTTGCCAATTTTACTCCGAGGAGGTTAAACTGCATTGCGGTGCTGTCGCTTCCACTTCATGCTACTTTGAGCATTTTTACTGCTGAGTCGTAGAAAGGATGGGATTTGAAGATCATTTGAAATATGTAGGCATGTGAGGAAAGAATGAGGAGAGAAGAAGCTACTTATGAAATTCCAGTCTTACCAAAGGAAAAAAATCTTCAAGAAAAACTGAGTGGTTCTTCTTACTTGGAGGAAAAATGTTAAACCTTCCCCTACTACCTAAACTCATGAGTAGCAGACAAGCATAGTATTCATAACCTCGGTTTGGTAGGGGGATAAATACCTGAACTTCTTTTGAAACTGGGTTATGCAGCACTGAAATACGATGTTTGAATTGCGTATGGATGAAATGAATCTGTGTCTTCCTCACTAGTTGTCTACTTTTGCCAAGCACTGACAGCCATTATAACTCTTCAGATCTAACATACCCTGACTGAAAGCTTTGCAAAAGGCAACTGCAGGTCTCTAGTTGCTTTTCCATGGGAAAGAGTTAGGCAGAAAGCAAGCAGGTAGGTGTGTCTTGGGCCATATAGTGACACCTCATTGCTGCTCCTGCTGTGAGGTGATGGAGTTGGAGTATTCTCCTCAATTGGATCCCAGCATAAACTCTTAAAAGGTGCAAAGAGAAGGATGCTTTATCAACCCCCCAATAAAACTTTGCCTGGAGTAGGGTTGGCCAAATGGATAAATGAAAGTCTTGAGCAAGAACTTGAGTTAAGAGTCCATACCTAGGACGCATCACTGTAGAATGTGCAAAGACACTGGCAGCAGTTCTAAGCAAGCTGGCTTTGGTATCACAGGCAGTAATTTTCTTGCAAGAAGCTTCTGCAGCCCAATTTTTACCTCATTACGTTATGGTCTATTTGCTTCACTTTCTGTTCACTTGGAGTCGTCCCGTTTTATTAGATCAGATGGTGTTGCCCAATTGGAAAGAGTGAGTGAAGAGATTCTGAAATGCACAGATAATGTTTTTGCTCTGTACTGTTCCAGCTTCTTGAATTGCAGAAAGGTATCTGTTTAATTAGGTGCAGGATAATCTGCATGAAACAGTAAGGTTGTTTAACTTCATGCTGTATCTTAAAGATTATGTATATGTAGTTCATACTTCTACATTTTTGGTAGGACATAAATCTCACTTCCAGAATGTCTTGTATTTTCCTGGATTTCAGACATGGAATAACTTATTTCCAGACATTCCTCTCTTTGAACAGTTGTGTATAGATACAGAGTTACAACAAACTCTTGATGGTTTCAGCAATCCACATGCAGCTGAAATGTTTTCAGTACACTTCCATCCTTCTTACTAACTTCATGGTAACTGATAAAACAAATCCAGTATTTGTACATGCTTCCTATATGAACATGCTCATATCTTCTTACCCTTTCAACACTGAAATTAAGAACCAACATTCATCTTTGAACAAATGTTAAGATTTTCAGATTGACTCTGATGTTTTCCTGAGCCATGATAGCCAGGCTGTGTACAATAGCTGGGTCAGAATTCCAACATACATCAGTATTAACAAGGAACCTGGTAAATAAAGGCTCTTGTTCACTTTTATTTAATTTTTGAGTCAAAAATGCAAGTATTTTTAAGCCTGACATGGTGGTTTGCATTTTGTATTTAAGCAGGAATTTTCAGTTTATCTTTGGTTTGTTTTTTTTTTTAAGTCTTGGGTTTATTATTTTAATTTTTTTATTTGATAGTAGTCCTTGAAATAGGTCAAGAGCCCGTTAGCAGTAAAATATTTCAGTATGAAGAGGCAAAATGAATGTAAGAATTGTATTCAAAAGTAATTAGTCTTTTCTTTCCTTTCACAGGGAAATTGCTTTTACCAGGCAACTTCATGAAAAAGCTCCTGATCTCTGTTTTTATTATATGGGTTTCTACATTCATTCATGCCCCAAAATGAGATACAAGGTAAAGTGTGTTTTTACTTATTTCCTTAGTGTACTATTAGTCAAAGCATTTGACAGTCTTCATAGTAATATAATAATTTGTATTTGTCATTGTGGATTTTAATGTAGACTTTATATGGTTAAATTTGAATGTTGGTTACTATTTAACTTGGCATAGGATTTACTGGGTTTTAATTTATTATTTTTTTAAAAAATATAACTGCATGTGGTATTTATTACAGGTTGGCTTAAAAGCAGTTCATGTGGAGAGCTTTTTAAGGTCTGTCAGATAATAGTTTGCCATTTGGTTACCTTGCTATCTTATATTTACAGTATATCTTCCAACAGACTACAATTCTCCCTTTTTTTAGCCTGGCATCTTTGTGGAACCATTGCTTAGTGCCTACAGGCAGTGGTAACATGCCTTCGTGGTCTTGGCTGTACTTGGGTTCTTCCTCTTTGGGTTTGGTGTTTGTTTGTTTGTTTGTTTGTTAGAGATGGGGGACTTGCTCTGCTGCTGCAGCCAGCGAGAAGTCAGGTTAGCAGCAGATTTGAGCCAGGTAGCAGTTTTTTGAGGAAAGGGTCAGGAAAATCCACAGAACATTTAGAACATGCAGTCTGTCACTAAACCTCCTCTGTAATCTCTGCTGGCTTCAACTTTGTTTAGACCTGCTTGCCTAAGGGTGTCCCTCTTCTGTGCTTTTTTAGATCTTGTGGTGTCTTTCCTTTTGAAATGTATCATTGCTTTCTGACTACTACAGTACAATTTCAGAGTACTGAACATGGATAGAACTTCTACACGTCGCCCAGTATATGTTAATAATGTGGAAAGATACAAAGCACATGGAATCTAGAGTAAGAAGTGCAGTGTTTTCTATTTGTTCCTCAACATGTGTTAAAAAAATCTACAGTGTTTCCAGCTAGTTTTCAAGTAGCCAAAAAATGGTGAGGCTCATTGAAGTAATGGTTATGAAAGAAAAACCATATCAGCTTTAGTTTGGCCTAAGCTACAGTATTTTCACTCTTCTGAAAATAACCAGCAACAAATCCCTCCTTCTGCTTTTGCTACAAGATGTTTGTCTGTCCTTTCCCCACCCCCTTTGCCAGTTTGAGTTTACCATGTGCATCTGCTGGCCAGACAAAGAGGATATTAAGTTTGAGGGAAGCAAATGGTTGAGGTGACAACACTGCCTCTGTCATTGAAGTCATCTTAAAGGCTATTTCATCACCAGCTTGAACCAGAGGTTCTGATTGCTTGCTCTACCCTTTGGGGAAAGAAGTTTGGGATGATTTGTTTGTGTTTAACATCCCTTGTCCCTTCTACAACCTACATAGCTCAAGGCTTGTGAAAAGAGTTTAGCTTATGAGGGCACTTAGGAAACAAACCTGATTCTAATGGCAAAAAGCATCCCAGTTCAGAAAGGTGCTAAGAAACTGGTTTCAACCACTTGTAGTAAGTTTGAGTAAAACTACATCATACATCAGTCAGTGTATTCAAGCAGCCAGTGAACTCTTCCAGTAGGAGTATGAAATGCTGTAAAACTGGGAGGTAACCTCACTAGCCACACACTAGTGGGGAGGAAAACAAAACTTACACCTATGCAATTAGAACACACACAATAGCAGGTGAGTAACACTCTGTGTTAGAAGAGCAATCATTTCATATATGTTCTAATTTTATATCCCTTTTCCTGTGCACATTTGTTTTACAAGGGGCCAAATGTAATGCAATTGAAAATCAGGTTGATGTTAGTTCTGTAGTTCCACTTCACCCTCACTGAAATAATACACCAGAAAAAAATAAATTGAAAGCTGAGCTCTGAAATGCATCTGGATAATGGCACTAGGCTTGTGAAGTGATTGGTAGGGGTAAAGTGGGGTGTGTTAAGTGCTGACTTGGTGGATGAAGACATTTTGGTAGTGCCTGGTTGACTCAGAGGCATTGCATCTTGAAGACTTTGCTTTATTCCAGTTTAATAGGGATGTTGGAGGCTCCCTTCCCTTAATGATATTAGTGTGAAAGGACGACAGGATGTGTGTAACTGTTGTAAAATCAATGTCAGGTGAGGAAATAAAAGGAAGCAAAGAAAAGGAAGGAGCTGAAGAGTTAACCACTGATTTTTTTTCTTCACAAATTACTTGTCCTAGGATGTTTAGAAATGGAGGCTGGGCAAAGCATCACTTCTTCATATAAGCAGTGTCTTACTAAGAACACATGTACAGTATCCTTACTAACAGTGAAGTCACAGGGTTTTGGAAATCCTGGAAAACTTTTCTGGTTCTGGTTGCAGTCTGATCATTGGAAATGCCTAAACTGTATTTGCATGTGGGTTTTTGATGGACACACAGTACTAGGACTGCTTCTGGCAAAGATGCCTGAGCTTGGCTACTGGTTTGTACCCCACAGTTGTCTGTCTGCCTGCTGATTAAAGAGGGGGGGCTGATGAATTGGATGTGTAAGGAACATTGCCTTTATGATGTTGATTTAAGGAGTTTGACCGTGTTCCACTTTGCATGGAGTATAACTCAACTTATTCTTCTGCATGAGAAGTTGCTGGAGTAACTGGGGATCTGTGCAAGGAACTGTTCCACTCGTGTTGCAATCCAGGACTGATGCATTCATGTTGTGCATTATGACATAACTGGAGACTTTCAAGCCCTGCCTGGATCTGTTCCTGTGTGGGCTGCCCTGGGTGACCCTGCTCTGGCAGGGGGGTTGGACTCGATGATCTCCAGAGGTCCCTTCCAACCCCTACCAGTCTGTGAATACCTGGGAAATTACTTAAGATGGGGGAAGGGAATATGTTGCAATATTAGGCTATTTTTTAGTTTCCAGTTTCTCTTAGATTTGTTCCTACATATCTGTTAATATTTATGGACTGCTAAAATAAAATCTACATGAAAATGAGACAAAAGGATTTCTGTAGCTCTGTTAACTATGCTATTATGGAAAAATCCTATGAAAACCTTAAGCAATGGCTTTGTTCCATTTCTTTTTTTGTTGTTGTTTTCTGGGTAGGTTAGAGAAATACAAGATTAAAACAGTTCTCTGAAGAAATTCATGACCTTGTGGTAAAACTTTTCAGGCTCTATTAGATGTGGTAGTTCTTATGTTGGAAAATAGTCTCCATGAAAATTTTCCAGAACTCATAGGAAGCAAAGTCTTTTTTTTCCCTAATGCATTTAGGAGTCAGTTATAACATTTTAAGTATTAGGAGGTATTTTAATGTAGGATGATGTTGGTCTCGGGCTTGTTTATTGTTTGTTTAAGGACTTTATCTGTAGTGGTTAATGGTTTTCAGTTACAGACATTTGTATAGAGTTACAGAAATGAAAGAATGACCTTTAGTGAAGAGCTGTATCAGAGAGATTCTTGAGAGAATCTTGGATTTTCTTTCCTGACATTCTTTCTGGTTTATCCTGCATCTTTCCATGTCAAAAAATGTTACCCCACAGCTCTATGTTTCTTCATTCACACTTTCCAGTCTCTACTGAACTCTGAGATCTTTTCTGTTCTTTCCATTACAGTTCTTTCTACTGATTTTGAGTCTTGTGGTGGGTGACACTTAACAGGTTTTGGGTTTGTGCTTTTGGTGTAAATAGCATTTGCTGCTGTGCAGTTGCCATTCAGATGTCTGTTGACCTTAAACCAAGTTCTCCTTTAAGTTCTTACGTTGGAAAGGATTTTTTTGGTGGTGTTTTCTACGGGAGTTTCTTGAGTTTCTGGGTTTTACGAGTTGTTTTTTTTCTGTGTCAACATTTACATGCAAATGCTGCCATTGGAGCACGTATTGGTTACTTGTTTTGGTCAATCATCTGCTTTCCCTGAAGCTGCCCCGCTAAGCTTGTAAATAACTATCAACCTACTTTGAAGTTTTAATGTCGTCTTGCTGTGTTATCTCTGTGTACCATTTTAAGACCATTCTATGATGTGAAGAGGTGTTTTGACTGAAATCTTTATCCAGACTTGTCTGCAGGCCAAAGTAAATGGAATTATTTCAAACAGTCTCCTTTGGTATCAAGGCATGGCCAGACTTCAGATAGATGGAATACTAGAAAGGGTTCTGAAATGTCAGAAAAGAAACAAAAGGCTGATTCAACTGTGATTAATCATTCTTAAACTAAATACCTCAGACTGAGTGTGGTTGTAAGCAGTGCCCCTGGAATTTTATGGCACTCGAGAGCCAGCTTCTTTGGCTGCTTTCAGGAATTTCAGCATCACCCCTCCTGCTGCAGTGAAATGCAGCCAGTGGTAGCCTGGATTTCCAGGTCCAAGGAATCCACAAAGGTCTCGCTCATCCTTGCTTGTCCTGATTCTTTCGCTGGTTCTGTCTGTGGAATTTAGTCAACCTTTTCAATTTGCTGTGTAAGTTGAGGGAAAGAGATTTACCAGGATCCTCTCTGATACTGGGGGTATAAGCACAAGCTGCTACGGTTCTGCTGCTGAGCAACGATCAGCTTTGCAAAATGTGTCCCTAGTTCCACGTGAGGAGAGCAGGTATTTTTATACCTCTGTGTGCAGTATTTTTATTTGGCACATATTGAAGTTGCTACCAGCTGTCAGCCTGCTGTTCTCACTGGTGCTGCTATTTACCTGGATAATGGGAAAGGATGCTAAGAGGTTTGTAGGATGTTTGTAAGTTTGGAGGAGTGGAGTTGCTCTGCTGAAGTCTGTTAGCACTTGTACTAGTGTTTTTTTCAGGATTAATTTTGTCAGTTTCTAGGAATAAATATACATTCAAATTAGTGCAAAACAATTACTTTTTTAATATAAACAGGTCATAAATAGTCAGCTAAATACTCTGAAAATTCAGTACTTGTTATAGAGTGCCAAGCTGTTATTTGCAATACCATTTTGTAATAAAGAACTGAAATATCTGGGTTGAAAAACCACTATCTACTCTTAAGAAAGCAGTAAATGTTTTGGCAACACAGCGGGTTTGCTTTTTTTTGGCAAGACTGTTAAAAACAAAACAGCAAAATAGTAGACAAAGACAAAATCATACAATAATAATATTAAGACCCTGAAAATTATAACTTACAGAAGTGGTGGGGGGGGAATCTCTGCTTTTAACTTCCATCCTTCCATCCTCCCTCAGCTAAAATTGAACATTGATGTCTTCAGAGCTCTAAACTTACTCCATGTGTGCCTCCTAATGGTTTGGGTTAGAGACTGAGGGGAAAAAGTTACTACTCTGAATTATATTGGGGCTTTGGCATTAAAACCCAAAGGGATTTTGAGAAGTCTTTTCAAGTGGCTGGCTGAGACTTCCAAAAGAGTTTTGGATGATTGACTCACTGTACATGTGTTAAATGCTTCTGAAAATGAAGTTGCTTTCATATTTAAGTTGTAACTGATGCAAAAATTCCTTAACTCTCTACGTATATTTTATCAAATGTTTTTTGAATAGAAGGTTGCTGGCTGTTTTATGGATCTGGTACATCATAGGCTAGATTCAGGGTTGCAGTGTCCCCCCCTTATTTTCTTTTATTTTTGTTTTGTTCCTTTCTTCCATAAAGCTTTCTCCTTTCACCTTTCACCACCTGGAAGACTCTTACTAACTACTTAGAGACCACACTGAGTAAATGGAACTTAACATATTGGAATAAACAACTGTGAGAAGAATGTGGGGCAGAATAAAAATCACCATGAGCAAAAAATTATTAAGTTTTCAATTCTTGATGTAGTGCTAGTGATAAAAATTGAAAAATACTTATTTACTTTGAACAGCATCTTACAAAGTGTCTGAGGCCACTTTTTAGGTTGCTTTTCTTTTTTTTCTTCAAGACATTTCTAATCAGGTTGAAAAACCAACATTATTATGAGAATTGAAAAGGCATAGGGAGATGCTTCATTCTGGATAGCAACAGCTACTACTGAATGCTAACAGTGGATTTCCACTGAAAATATAATTATTAAAAGCAGAATGTCAGTTTTCATGTTATTTTCATAGCAGGTAAAGGTAGTGATAGCAATTACTCCTTCAATTTTTTCCTTAGCTGGTCTTTTACACTATGTGCAATTGGTAAATAATTATATTTCTTTCCCTTGGTGCAGTTGTTTAAGTTGTGCTGAATTTCACACAGCATTTGCAGGGTTAAAAATGGTTAAATTCCTATTTTTCTGCTAGAAACAAACACATATCCCAGCCATGTCTTTTTAACTTTATTTTTCCTATTAAAATATTTGCAGTAAGAACTTAATTTTTGGTCAGTTAGAACTCCCTTAGGAAAATGTGAACGTGTCCCTGGGACTTTTTCTTATTTTGGAAAGGTGGATTTCTTTTCAGTTGTTTACGTAAGGTTAAGATGATTGAAGTGTAGCAGGACTGAAGTGAAAATAATATATATATTTATGCCTGGTTGTATTATTTGTAGACTTTCATCAGGGCAGAAAGAAATGTCTGTTGTATAGGTCTCGGCTGACCTCTGAAGTGAACAAGTCTCTTTCTTATTACTATGCTGCCCCTTGAGAAAATAAACATATGCCCAAAAGCAAGAATTTTGGGGTCTGTGTTGTACAAGCTTTGAAGGAATTGTATCTGAAAGTCATTTTCGGAGTGAAGTTGTGTTTGAGAGTTGTATTTGTGGCCTTTCTACAGTTTCAGCTGTATACCTTTAACTTGTTATTTGATGAGGGTTTGATGACAAAACAAATTTCCTCAAATTGAGTAAAATTTTTTGTTCTTTTCTATACTGGAGAAATAAATGTCATTGAATAGGAGTAGGTTGTCTTAAAACTATCAGTTTGTTATCATTTGTATGAGGCTTGGATCAGGCCATTTTATTTTCATGCAGTCTTTAAAAACAACAACTTCATTCCCCACCCCAAACCCAAACGAACGACCCCAAAGGAACCAGTTCCCATGTAGGTTATCTCAGGGAAATGTTCAAAGTCATACACTGTGTGTTTCAAGTCATTCCAAATATCAGGTGATGTAAATATCAGTCTTGAATATTGATGATTTACTGATTGTGATGATGATTTTGATCCTACTAATGATTTTAATCTCTCTCGGTAGAGACTCTTTGTTCTGCAGGCAGCAGAGATATGTTTGTTCATAAGGAGTTGGATGTTTCACAGTTCAGATCTTCTGAAGAATAAACACAGAAATGTGGTAGGGATGATACTAACTACCTACATATGCACATCAGCAGGGTTGGGTTCTACACCTTTTACTAGTTAAGGGGTTTTATTAACTCGGGACAGTGTCTATGTAGTGTTTGTTTAATAAATGGGATTTTATTAATTTGTCAATTAAAAGCTAACTTTATTTTCATGAAAGCATGAGAATAAGAGGTATGGTTTGTTGAATTGCAGGCCAGTTCTATACCAGGGAATGTTTTCAGAGTTATTAGAGGTAACTTGCCTGTCTCTGTCAAAAGGAGCTACTAAAAAGATTTATTCAAGATCGTGTTAATAAACCTGAGACAAACCATCTTTTGAATGATAATAGCTGGTAGAAATTTATCATGTCTAATTCATGACTCTGCACAGTCATAAATTCGCTGCTTATTGCTGACTTGTACTAAATCTTATTTGAAGGCTTATTTAAGGACTCCATAGCAACCATTAGCAAGTAAGATGAGACTTGCAAAGGGTGAAATATATAGACAAGAGAGTTGTGGGGTTTGTTTGGTTTCGTTGGGTTTTTTTTCAGGGGGAATAATAAACTTCACAATTTATGTGTCTACTTTTTCTCCTTCATCTGAAGAATGAGGTCACAATTTCTGTTTCAGAATTTTCCAGTGTAAGAATGCATGGAATTGAGTGTATTTGTAAAGTTTCTAACAAGCAAATGAATTAATGTAGTGCTGCTTTGTCAAATTCATTTATTTTTTTTGTTGATTTAATCATTTTTAGATGGTCTTCAAACACTAGTTAGCGTGCTTCTGAACTTTGTCTCTGTACCTGTCTCTCTGTGGCTGTTCCCAAAAGTGAGTCAATTTGAATCTGCAGAGATGTCCTCAAACCAGGCCAACATTTTATAATGCCACGATGCAAAAAGTTAAAACATATTTATGAAGATAATGCTCTTCACTTTTCCTAACATAGTTCCTGAGTGAAGTTGTTCATAGCTGTGCCAGTTTTTCAATTGTTGGGCAAAAATTACAAAGTTCTTGTGTTCTGAGAAAAAAATCAGGCCTTTAAATCTGTCGCTGAAGTGTAAATCATTGAAACACTGTTTAGTTCTATTTATGCACCTCATTTTTTGAACCTGGCAATACTTGGAGTATTGGATCCCTCACTTCAAATCCGCATTGTACTTTCTTACTTTTGCTAGCTTGCTGATTATATTAGCTCTAATTAGGCGATATTGTCAAGTGGAATTTATTTGGTCTGAAAGCCAGGAACTCCTGCTTTTCCTGGCTCTGCTGTATTTCACCTTGTGGTCTTTACAGTAGGAGCTGGCTGACAAGTCAGTTAATCTACACAAGAGATGTTTTTTTCTCTAATTTTCCAGGAAAGATTTAATGGTAGATACTTTAATGAGGTCTGGTTTTACTAAGACCTCATTAATTTTTACAGAGGTATCACAGTACACTGCTCTGAAGTGTTACATTTAATCTAGATGACAATTCATTACTTTGAATGATTATTTTCTATGTCTGAGTTTGTTTAGCTGCTGACTGTACTGAGTCTCCAAGTACATTAGCGAGGTTCTGTTAGTTCTCCTCAATCCTGATATTAAACACAATCCTTCTAACAGCCCAGTTTGCAAAACATTCAAAGGTGGTGTTTGAATGGGAGTAAAAGGCCCAGATTCCTGTAGAGGGGAATGATTTGGAGCCACGAGGGAAGTGGAATCCTAGCAAAGTAGACTTGTGAAGGGCTTTGGGAGATCCTATAGTCCATCCTCTTACTCCAGCACAGGTTCAGCTGTATCTGTGTTAACTTTTAAGACACAGGTTGGGCATATATGGGCCACAGGTCTCCCTGGACAAACATAAACACACCTCTGTGTGTTGGTGGTACTATGCTTATATATTCTTGTGACGTATTAGCCTTCCCATTGAAATGATTTTCCTTCATGTTTGACCTGAACTTTTCTTCCGGAAGAATATTACCTTTTGTCCTATCTGCCATGCACATAAACCCCATGGTTTGGGTTTGGTTTGGTTTTTGGCAGCACCCTACTTTCTAAACCTGATGGCTACCGTTGTATCTCTCTTTGGGCTTCTCTAATTTTTGCTAAAAAACCCACCCACCAAAAAAAAACCCCTTCAATTCCTTCTCTGAGTCTCAGTTCTTGTCATTCTTTATGCAGTCAAGTGGATTTTCAGCAACTGATACATTTTCTGTCCTAGAGAATGAAGTCTAAAATTAGGCTTTCTATGTAAACCCCTCAGATGCTGAGGTCAGCTTCTACCATTTGTTTATATAACATGAGCTATTGCCATCATTGAAGTATGGAAGATAATAGGCTTTGGAGGCAGAGAAAGGGTGGAAAGGAGTAAAAATGGGAACTGTGTGACTACAAATTTTTTGGAGTGGGCTAAAGTGGGAGGTGAGCTGAGTTATTTTTAGCATCAAGTTTTGTGACTTAAGTGACTATGAAAGTACACACATGTATTTTCTTGTATCTCTCTGTAGTTTTAACTAAGTTTAGATGGTCTGGCTAAGTCTCTGTTAACAAAGTTGCATTTTTCTTTTAGGAGAGGCTATTGCATTAAATGAGGTGACAAAGCATAGAGGGTTTTCTGGTTTTCCCTTGAGATCTACCTCATAAGATAGATAAAACTAATCCAGAAAATTAATTTTTTCAATAGTATAGTAAATGCTGGAAGTGGCAGCTCAAAGAAAGTAACAAATCAAGAATAAACAGAACTCACATCAAAAATGAGTTAGTACTGGATTGCAGATGATGCAGTTCATGCTGTTTTCATATCGCTAGCAGGGGAGGAGCTTACTTCGCGTTATCCTGTGGTACCACCGATGTTATTCAGATGCAAGTAAGATAAACACAAATCTATCCTCTCTTTAATTGATGTTAGAGATGTTAGTCCAAGTTTGTGGAGCCTGGCAGGCTCTCAGATGGTGCTGTGTTTTCACAAAGACTGTTGGAGGGCACTGGAGCTCTGAGAGATTTCGCAGAGCAGGGCCCCAAGCGGAAGGGTCAATGGAGAAGTGAAATATTTTTGTTACAGCTTCTTTAAAGCTTTTTCTTAATCTAATAAAATCAGTTCCCAAAGGCTTTCAAAGGTTACCTGCTTGGGGAGGCCAAGCAAGACCCGGGAGCTTGGCAACCTGTTGTCTTTTGAGTGTGAAAGGAAAAAAAAATCACCCCAGAAAAAACCCTTACTGTTTGCAGACACTGCCCTGAGGTTTCTGCTTATCATGTGAGAGACTTAACCACTGCCAAAAACTTTACTTCGTTTAGTTGTTTTCAACTGAGCAACTGAACTGTTCTAAAGTGAATGACTGAACTTGTTAGGAGTAGTTATTTGGTGTGTTAGATGTGTAGGATAATTTAGAGATTCTTACTAGAAAGGTTCCAAGGGAGTAGATCATCTTTTTTAATAGAATATTATACTCTTTGCTTCCTTCCCATTTCTTGTTCGGAGTAAAAATGTTTACACAAACAACAGGGAGCTAGAATGACAAAAAAAAAAGGGTATGAAAATGACCCCATTGTCATCTAATTGAAGAAGAATGGGTTTGTGGAGCAAAAGTACACAGGAACAAAATTCTCTGTTTGCCCAACACAAAAGCACTGCTGTTCTCTGAATGGACAGAAAACAAGATGAGCTTTTTGTTCCACTGCTCTGCTGATTTCATTTAAGATATTAAGGCTAGTGTTCTGAAAGGTTACTTAGTGCTAATATGGTCAGTAAGGTTGATCCATGATTTATTTTATGATTTTCCAACATTCTTTCTGTTTTCATCTTTACCAGTAGGCATCATGTGGCTTGCTATTAATTGTTTTTAATTATCTTCCATTCGGGGGAAGGGAAAGGAAGGTGGAGAAATGTTACAATATGTTTGTGGGGGGACTTGCTGCTTTTTGCATCCTCCATTTCTGTCATATGGTGGCACTGAAGGACACTGAATAAAATGCTGTAGTGCTGGTCAAGAGCCAGAGAGCCCATCCCAAGTTCTGCCTCTGCTTCTCAGTTCAGACAATCTGAGGATGTTGTGCAGGAAGATCAGGTGGGAAGGTCACCACTGGGAGAAGCTTTAAGGCTGCTCCACCACAATTGTTGCTAAATTAGGTATGGCTTTGAGAAAGGATCCAAGGGACAGCACCTGTACAGCCTAAATTATTGCAAGATGGTATTTTATGGGTTCCTCATAAATTGTGTGCTTCTAATGGAGCTCAATTTAAGCCTTGACTGAAACTTTCTTTCAGAAGATAAATTGGTTTCTTTCTCAGAACTGTATCTGTTTTGCTGTTTGCTGCTGCTGCTGGTTTAGTGGATAAACACAAAATGATTCTCTGTTAGTGGTTAAAGAAGCTCTATGTTGTCATCATGATTGCATTAATGACTGGTTAGTCAAAATACTTGTACTAACAGCCCCACTTTCTGATGAAGTTTTACATTATTGTAGTATTATCTCCTTTACTCCTGATGGAGAAGTTGGTGTGATGGTCCAAGAAAAGATGCTAATATTCCTTATTCCATTAAGTTGAGAAAGGTATAAAGTGCCATAAAAGTATCTCAAATCTCTAGTACCCTACAAACTATGTTCTGCATTCAATGGGCTTTCTTTAATCCTGTTACCTCTGTGGTGATTGCATGTCTTCAGAGCAACAACTGTGTGTGAACCTTCTCCTGAGAGTCTCTTAAAACTGCAGATATTGTTTCTTCCCTGAGATTTATGAACTCTTTCTGGGTTTACTGCCAAATCTTTGGCTCTTGGCTGCGTTAAGTTGCTTGGACAGTGCAGCACCAACAGAAAACTTCCCAATAGGGGCAGCTGGAGACCTTCTGCAGAGGGTGGTGGTGGTGGAGTTGGAATGTGCCATGCTTCTTCCAAACCTCATCAGCACAGCAGCCTCTCAGGGCTCTCTGTAAGCTGCTGCACATTGACACAGCTTTAGATGCCACCAAAGCTGAGGAGGAGCCAGAAAAGTGTAGAACTGGTTTTGGCCACTATCTTTTAGCTGCGTAGGTCTGGATGAAACTATTGTGTCAATATTTATTGGCATGTGGTGGCAAGCACTGAAATATTTATCATACTTTGCTCTCTATTTTGGAAATGTGTTAAAAATGCATAGCAGTGCCTGAAACTGCTTTTGTATTTCAAGATATTCCTGTACATCAAC
>VWZY01013380.1:245532-292092 GCA_013399075.1 Chloroceryle aenea
ATATTATGTATATTTATATACAATCTATATTTACATTATGTATATATATCCTATTTACTACAGTATATCCTTAGGCAGTTATCATTCCCTGCAAAACAGCTTGACAAAATATTCAATACATTTCTCTACCTGGCCATATTTGCAATGTCTTATTCCTGCATTTGTTTAGTGTTCCTATATTTGGATTCTTTCCCCACTTTCTTATCTTGATCATGGTTCCAGGGGAACTCGAATCTATTGAAGCTCAGAAACTCTGGGCCTTTCTCAGTTCAGTATTTCTTCTGGTAATTAATAGAGCTGCCGCCTGGTTTTCAGCCTCCAGAAGATGAAGGGATGCTGGTACGGGCTGTGGTGGTGGTTCAAATTCTGCTTTCTGCAGCGTTGAGGTTTGTGGCTCTTGCAGTGATATTTTCATGGCTCCTGGCTGCTTGACTTTGCACATTTCCAGTTTTGGGGACCACATGCCATCTCTTCTAGGGTGGCAAAACTTAGACTTTTTTAGCCGTACAGATTTTGGTCTCATTTTGAGCCCGTTGCAGTGAGATCAATAATGGCTTGGGCTCACATGTGTGGTTTGTGAGCTCCATGTGCTGACACAGTCCCAAGGTGAAGTAGGATGGTCTCCTGCTGAGGTCGGACTCCTCAGAGAGCACAGAGAGCCTTTGTCTACAAATTCTTCTATTCCCACAAACAAAGCAAGCTTGTCTAACAAACACTTGACAAACAAAATGGACCTAAAATTAGAATGCTTATTTCATGAATGAAAGCTTACTATGAAAAAATAAATAATTTTAGGGACAATAGAAGAAACTGCTTTTGAAGTGCAGTACTTTTGTTGATCCAGAATTTTTGTACAGATGCTTGNGCCAGAAAAGTGTAGAACTGGTTTTGGCCACTATCTTTTAGCTGCGTAGGTCTGGATGAAACTATTGTGTCAATATTTATTGGCATGTGGTGGCAAGCACTGAAATATTTATCATACTTTGCTCTCTATTTTGGAAATGTGTTAAAAATGCATAGCAGTGCCTGAAACTGCTTTTGTATTTCAAGATATTCCTGTACATCAACACGCTGTGGAGCTTCGTGGGTTTTAAACTAAAGCAAGGTGATTGCTTGGGCAATTTAAAATTATTTTAACTCCAAAAAGTGAAGATTCTAAATTGCTAGAATATCATCAAAGTGCTTGATTTTTATAAGTGCCATTCTAATTTTTACACTTGTTTAATTCTATATTTGAATGCTTGTTTAAATATACCATTGGACGACCAGACTGTGGTATGATCAGGACTTGATACCTCCTATCACATAGTTACTGATTGCAGCCCATTTGCCTTTGAACTTGTTTTCTTCTGTGAAGGTGATTATAAAGAAAAGAGTTTCCAAACATCTGGCTTTAAGAGAAAACTGAAGTGTTAATGTTTCATCTCAAAGATTTTTGGGGATATATAATGTTCACCAGTATGTGTTCCTAAACATAGACAGGTAGACAGTCATGTACCTTTTAAGGGGAATAATTCAGACAGAAGCAGAGTAGTGAATCTGTCCTAACCAACTCTGAGAATGGTGTTGAACCTGGGCAGTTTTACAGAGCCACAAGCATTCACACGTGCATTTACATTGCTAATAGGTGCAAAATCTGCATGCAGAACTACAGAATTTGCTACTATAATTTTTCGTTCTCTTTTGTATACTACAAATGGACTTAACTTGACAAGAATTCCAGTTCTGTAAGCTTACTATTTTGTTTATTATTAAGGAGACAGTATTCATTAACATAAGGAGGAGTTGGAAAACAATGTCAAGAAGAACATGTTGAAAGGATATTATATATNGACCACATGCCATCTCTTCTAGGGTGGCAAAACTTAGACTTTTTTAGCCGTACAGATTTTGGTCTCATTTTGAGCCCGTTGCAGTGAGATCAATAATGGCTTGGGTTCAGATGTGTGGTTTGTGAGCTCCATGTGCTGACACGGTCCCAAGGTGAAGTAGGATGGTCTCCTGCTGAGGTCGGACTCCTCAGAGAGCACAGAGAGCCTTTGTCTACAAATTCTTCTATTCCCACAAACAAAGCAAGCTTGTCTAACAAACACTTGACAAACAAAATGGACCTAAAATTAGAATGCTTATTTCATGAATGAAAGCTTACTATGAAAAAATAAATAATTTTAGGGACAATAGAAGAAACTGCTTTTGAAGTGCAGTACTTTTGTTGATCCAGAATTTTTGTACAGATGCTTGTTGATACTTTGCACAAATAGCTGTTTCTTTACTTGCTGTTAAGGTTTTAATTCTAACACACGTTTGTAATCCTGTAGTAATGTGAGCCTTTTTAGGGATTTATTCATTTTTTAGTCTGCAAATCTAAGGGAAACAAGAGGTGTGTTACTCTATCCTGATAATATAAATTATAGAAGGTAAACACTGAAGTTTATCATCGTTTTATTTTCTCCTTCAGGTTTTTAGTCTGAATAACATCTTTCTTCTGTGTGCTAAGGATGTGCTAACTGGAATTTTGCAATATTATTTAGTCAAGATCCTGTAAAAATGAAGGTTTTATTAATAAGCTTTCTGTGCTGTTTTCCCACTCGGTCCTTTACTCTTTTGTGCTATCCTAAGAATTCTGTTAACACCTTTCTGCATCGACGTACCACTGCTGGAGAAGTTGTTTCTTCAGTACTGGGCTGTGTATATTTCAGTGTTGAATGACTAAGGGTAAATTAATTGACTTCTATTTTTTTTTAATCGTTGGACTTGAGAAAATGTGTCAAGGGTACCATGTATTGATAGAAAACCTTAAAGTTGAAAGTCTTGTACTGTTCTGAATTATCGAGTCAGAAAATTGTTTCTTGTATGCAAGCAAATAAAAATGAAAAAAAGCCAAGAGTGGCAATTTTTAAAGTGACATTGTTTTTCAACATGATTTAGGTGCATAAATACTATAAATGCTTTGGAAAATCCTGCGTAGCCTATCTTAATCTAAAACAAACACCTCCCATCTGAACTCTTAATTAGGAGTCTATTTCAACTTGTGAATATCAGTGTTTCACCATATGAAAAAGCTGTCAGTTCGTCTAGTATTTATTATGTCTTCAAATATTCCACAGACTGAGTCAGTAGCTGGGCACGACGGTGAAGTATGAAATTATTTATTTAGTATAAGGCTACCATCAGCCCAGACTTTCCCGGGTAAGTCTTATTTTCTTGCCCTCGGAGTCTTGTCTGGAGAGATTTTTTGGCAAGTTCTGCCTGTTTCTGGCTGAGTTTTTTTGGAAACCTCATCAGAGGCAGAAGCAGGAGTTTGGGGAAGTCTGGTACAGAGGTTGTGTTCCCAGTGGTGGTATGATGGGTGTAGGTGGTGATGCAGAGAGAGATTTGATGGGTAAGGCTGAGGAGAAGAAGGGGCAATGAATAGCTAGTGATAGCTAAGGCTCTGGAGCAGCTTGGGGCTGATGGGTGACTGAGTGGGATGAAGGGTTAAGTATTGGAGCTGGGAGAAGAGAATAAGATTTGGGACTTCATGGAGAACTCTGAGAAGACAGATGCTAGGAAAGATGGGGAAAGCTTGGACACTGCTGAGCACTGGTGCTTCCACAGTCTTGGAGGTAACCACAGAACACAATAGATGTAATGGAGAGTTTGATTTGAAGATAGACATGCAGGCAAAGAATCCTCAAAAGCTTTAGAAAATACAGAGAAATTAATGGGCAGGAAGAAATGCAGGTTTCTGTGGTGCATCATAGGGGGCAAGGGAACAGCTTTATCCAGAAGCTGGGAATCTGCAGTTGGCTTAAGTTGCAAGAGCAACGTTTGTGTTATGCCTGTATAAAAAGATTAAATTGGAAACTTCATAGATAGCTGAAAAGTAAAAACTGTGTAGAATAGACCTGCTTCTCTTTTGTGTCATCCTTCAGACTTATTGCTTTAAACAATGAGAAGAAACAGATTTGAAGTGAGTCAGACGAGTAAGGGTAGCAGGTTTAGTTCCTGTCTTGTCTTCTTAATTATCACAAAGGATTTAGAAGTTAATTTATATTGGTTTACTTTTTGGCACATCATAATCATGGGCAATGCTTTTGAAAAGTAGAACTAAAAAATGATGCAAACTGCCCTCACATCCATTTCTGTTGCACCAGTGGCTTAGTTCTGGTGAGTGTTTCTTTTCTGGCTCCCTGTGGAGCTGTACAAAAAAATATTTGAAAACACGATCACTTGCATTTAAATTATACCAATTTAATTTTCTGTTTGGATATATATATTTCTATTAAATAAACATGGTCTGTGGTGTTTTTACTTTGATAACTAGATTGTAGAAGCCTCTTTGACAGGGCATTAATTTAGCTTTCCTGTGGAGTATGTCTGTGAGCTGCCTAGACGAATGCTGTTCTTTTAGATAGGACTCCAGCTAGTGAGGTATTAATGAATGTTTAAAGCTATTTGATAACAATGTCACAATTTGCATATATAAATGTAAAGCCTGAGTAAGATCCATTAAATTGTGCATATTTTTTTTACTGTGATCATTTTACCTTATATTAAATGTAAGAATATAAACTCTAATACTTAATTTCATTTACAGTCGTTGTAAATGTATATTCATATACATCTAATTTAATGAACTCAAAAAATAGTGTCAGTTTATGGCAGCCCTTCAAGAGAAAGATATGGGATCCACATGACTGAAACACTTATTTTTCTTTTTTTTTTTCCTTTTGCTTCTCACAGCTGCCAAAATAAACTCCTTTTGAGATAGACCTAAGTCAACATAGTTGGTGTGTCTCTAATGAAGCATTCCTCTCGAGGCCCCTACTTGGGTTTTATCTTTTTGACATAGCTTTTTTTTTCTAATCTCTCTTCCCATGTTTAATTCTGGGGTCTCCTTAAGAATTTCTGCTGCAGATTTAAAGTAAACAAGTTCCATTTCAGTAATCATACAATTTTTATTCCCCAAGCCCTTTGTTTTTAGAAGTAAAAAGGCAACACATACTACATTTTATTTTTTCCTGCAATATGCTCGATATTTTCTGAAGTTGTTGAAAAAGTTGGCTACAATTGAGAGAAGCTAATATTCATCAAATGTATAAGCTTAACTTTTCTTTCTTATTGTTTTCCACTCAAGATTTCTCAAACTGTGCCACTTTGTGTCAGGATTGCTGAGTAGCTTCTCAAGAGGCAAGATGGATGCTGGCTGCCAGTTTCAGAAGTTTATTTGTGTGGTTGTACCATCTTTAAGTAACTTGTTGCCAACCAGATTTCTTATGGCAATTTCCAGTAAATGTTAACTGGTTTAATATATTTCATTTAAAAAATTATGAAATTGTAGGGTTTTTCCTGTAAATTTTTTGAATGTATGAGTGGTTTAAGTTCCTAGGGAATCTCAGTCTCTAAATGTGTGCAAATAAACCTTGAATTGAAACGTTCTTTGGAATTTCAACCTTGTGTTGGTGTCACTATTCTGCCCGTTTAGTAGCACTGATACTAAATATCAGTAAATGAGAGATGGAATGGCAATATTTGAAGCTATGCAATATTTTAATATTCCTGATGGAAATCTCTGGAATTCCAGCTGGGAACATACCCTAGAGTTTTCTTGTAACTACCTCCCCAGATCAGCATCTCATATTTTTGTATGCCAAATGCAAGTGTATAAGCTAAACTTAGTTTCAGTAGTCTATTTTAATAAAAAGCCATTGTGTACAGCACAGGTCAGCAGATACAAACAAAACAAATAAAAAGAGAAATAATAATAAAAAAGGAAAACCTTGGGAAATACAAAAAAAATTCAAGATAGATACATCAGTGGTTTGATGGTGTAAAAGTACTTGGAAAACAGGCTTAAAAGGTGACCCTAATTTTATGTAGTCTTTTTTGAGTAGCTACATACTTGTAATATTTCTCTTTGTTTCTTAGCTTCAGAAGTTGTCTTCATACTTGTCTGTCATTTGGATGATGTTATTGCAGCACTGGATAAACAGTCAGCCAACCTAGGGCAGTTCAGAATCCATAAACTTGCTGTTTCCGTCATCGACAGTCTGGAACCAGGGTACAAGAGCTGTTGTAGGATAAATAATACCCCACATCGGGCTTTAAGGGACCATTTTGTCATGTTTTATACTCTTGTCTCTACAGTGTGAAACAACCTATCCATGGCAAATTCAGCCTTATAACATTCACCGTTTAAATTAAGCTTATTGAACTCCAAGAACAGCAAATGTAGAACTTGTATCTATCTATCTATCCATCTTTCTTAGGAAAAAAATGAGTGAGAACAGATATGGGGTGGGAATAGGCACAGATATTTAATGGCTTGTGTCCAAGTTCAGAACTGTTACTGTACCCTAGATGCCCATTGACTTCAGTAAATCTCAAAATGCAAAGAAGAACTGACAACTGCACCCCTGCAAAAGTTGTCTGTAAATGATCTTTTTGTGAGGACAAGGTGAAATCAGCTATTTAGAGTGTACACTGAGATACAAAGATAGCAGAATCCAGACAATTCAGAAGATTCCCAGGAGTAGCATGATGTGAACACAAGGAAATGGTAATACTTTCTGAAAGCATTTTGAGGTGGGGGGAAGAATTTCTTTGTAAATGCTTCTGAGCAGACTGCCTTAAGCAAATGAAGTGCTTAGATTTACTTCAAATCTGAGTGAAATTTATGATAAACTTAGTTCCATTTTTGTGGTAGGTTAAAAGCATGTAGACAGTTAATGGCCAAATGATGGCATCAAATAGGATATTGAGCATGAATCTTGGTTGTCTTCCTTTTCATCTTTTATCTGTTTTACACTTACCTGAGATATTTTATTTACCTGAGGGACACGGTGAAAACCTTTGGAAACAATTTTTTATATTCAGTGAAGAACAGCAGAGTACAAACATGTAATCAGTATTTATAGGAAACTGTTTCCTAGTAGATCTAAGCCATGTAGGAAATGAGTCCCATTTTCTCCTTGGAAACAGCTTATCATTAGTTATTTCTGTAAATCCTTGACATTGAATTGGGAAATTAACAGAAAAGAGGTGGAAGTGGGTGAATTATACCATTGTTTTGGCCAGTCAGTTTAAAGATTGTTAGGGCACACTTAAAGGTGGGTGTTTGCTCTGAGTTTCAGTGTTTGAGATGTGTTGGAAAGTGCATCACAGTGATAATGTAACTAAAAGAAGGAGAATCAGCACAGCTTTTTGAAGAGGAAGGACGAGCACTTCATATACTACTCTAAAGTAATTTGAGTTCTGTGAGCTCCAAACTGAATTTGGTTATTGTTTGTAATGTCTTTTAAGGATTACAATGCATTATTCTTTAATAAAGCAGAAAGGTGGCTAAGCTCACAAGAATGCAGCTCGGGGGTTCTAAAAATGTTGATTAATTCAAAGTTTGCAGTTTGGATAAAAACAACTTTTCTGAGACTAATGCTGGAGTGTTAGGCAGGCTGCACATGTAACTGTGGGCTCCAAGGTTAAATCCATCTTGTTGTTACTTATTGAGTTACCCATGAAGTATACGTTGGCTGAAAGGCTGATGAATTTAAACTAAAAGAGGGGAGATTTAGACTAGATAGAAGGAAGAAATTTTTTACACTGAGGGTGGTGAAACCCTGGCCCAGGTTGCCCAGAGAGGTGGTAGAAACCCCATCCCTGGAACCATTCTAGGTCAAGTTGGCCGGGGCTCTGAGCAACCTGATCTGGTTGAAGATGGCCCTGCTTAGTGCAGCAGGGTTGGATTAGATGACCTTGAAAGGTCCCTTCCCACCCAAACCAGTCTATGATTCTATTTTAACTCCTCTTTGGTATATATTTTCCTGGATGCTGAATACTTTTTGATGATAAATTTATAAATATGATGATAAATCCAGCCATCTCTTACTGAGAAATAAAACTGCTTGGTTTATAACCATAGCTATTAATCTTAGAGGGCTTTTGTTCATATAAAAATGAACGTTCAGCTCTGTCCCTACCGGCACTGGCTGCAGCATGCGGGCCCAGCGCCGGGCCCAGCGCCCTCCCTCTGCCCAAACACAGCGCTTCCAGTTCCTTGCAAAGGACTCTCCCGGGGATCGATGAAGTCTATTTGTGTTTACGTAATGAAATCAGGGAGCAAGGGGCTGCTGTAGTACTTTGCTGATGGGATTCCAGCGGGGTTGTCTTTCAATGAAAAGACTGAATTTAATAACTCCGTAGTCTTTCTCGGGCCGTGCGGCCTTGCTCTAATGGGTTGCTGTTGATAATTTGGGGTTACTTTGTTTACGTAGTCTGAGAGCTTCTCGCTAAGCGGGGACTGGAAATGGAGATGAAGGCAGTCTTAATTCACTTTTAATAAAAGATCAATGGGTTTATTGTGAAAAAATAGAATACAGATGTAAACCGTACGCGATAAAAGAATTAAATGTGTATTTAACCTTCCTATTTTGTTTTTGCAGTGCTACTGGTGCTTGACCTTCTTCATTGTTGAGACTATTTTCTTTCTTGGTAGCTTTAAGTTTTAAAATTTACTTAGACTACAAAAACAAACTCTGCTGCTGTTTTTCATCTCAAGTGCTTACCAAATCCTTCAGATTTTACAAAATATTTAAGAAGTAATCTCCAGACTAAAGTCTCATTAAAACCTTCGCCCTTCCTGTGGAACAAAAGTTCAGAGAAGTTCTGGTTGATTCCAATTTGGAAACTCTAAAACAAAAAATACCACGGTGTGAAGTATTAATTTAGGCTTGGCAGCCCTACAGTAAAATTTATTTCCAGAAGCTTCCAATTAAAATTCAGCCTGTGTAAGTGTATAAGGGAAGGCACCTCAAAGGCACTTTATTTTCTATTATATAGAAGGAAAAATGCTTGAAACATTAGTGTAAATAAAATATTTTGGAGGTATTTTTTATTAAACAGTCACATTTATATTGCAATAAGTTGACTTGGTAGAAGAAACCATGTACTCAGGAATTTCTTAACTATATTAATATTCAGTATTGCTTTTTAATCAAATCCTTTGGTAGATTAGTCAGATGTTTATAAAAATGCAATTTTATTTTTTTTCCTGTGGTTTTCTTTCTATCTTCCTTATACCTCATGCTCTCCTGTTGCTTGAACAATGCAGTTTGGATAGTTTTCCCCTGATTTGAATGAGAGAAAGCAAAATTGGAATGAGGCTGTATTGACTAGGATGGTTAGAGGTATAGAATCCCTTATGTAAGAGGATGCATAAAGACTTTAGGTCCCATCAGAATCATGAAGGTACCATATTTGTCTTCAAATCATGAGTAGCATGGTGATAAGGCAACGATTGTTCACTGCATTTCTGACCTAGGGATAGGAATGGTCATCAGACATAACTACAGTTTGCAGATTGAATAAATGCAAGTGGTTGGTTAGGATTGTTGAATGACAAAATGCATTATAATAACTGAACTTGCCTGGTTGTGGAAGGATCTGTACTGCAAATTGTTGGAGGTGAAGAGTGATGCTACATGCTTATGCTGTTCTTTTAGTCTTCACTGAGTATTTTCTTTTGATGGTTGGCTGAGATGGGGTATTTGACTGTACCATGGATATCTGGTATGACCCGTGGTGTCTTCTGTGTTGCAACAGCTCAGAATCTGTCTCAAGAAGGGTGGATTTGGATGTCAGCTAAATTTTTAAGCAGCATCAAAATAATGAAAATTTAGACAAATGTTTTTCAGAATAAGAAAAATTACATTTCAAAATACCACAATTTGTGTCTTCTTGGCTATTTCTCGACAAAATGCCCAGACAGAAAGCTGTGCCACTTGACAGAATGCGTTTCATCAGCAGGTGGTATTGGATTTAAGAAGCTGAAACATAAGACAAGTGCTTGTGGATGGTCTGTAAAGTGATACTTTGTGCTGAAAGTCACATAGTTAAGTATTCCCAAGATGGTCTGGACATGATAAACAGTGCTACTGTGCAAGAGCTTTTAGATTATGAGATACAAGAAAGCAAAATGTTTTCTGTTGTGGAATTTTACGGGAGAGTAAATTACTTCTGAAATGTTGGCTCATTTAATGTGAAGCCAAAGAGAAATGATTTTCAAAACCAGTTTTGCAAATCTGATGAAATTGCTCAGCTGTAATCAATAGCTCTGCAGCAGTTCCCTTCTGGAGATCCCCTTTCTCTTCTGGATTTATGTTGGGTGTGGACTGCAAGTCAGCAATAGTAGGAATAGGAAGGAGTATAAATAAAATGCTTAGAGGTATTTAAATTATTTTTAGATGATGTAATCATTCTAGAGTGAATGATGAGACATGAATATTTTTCTTCAAGTACAGGTGCTCCTTTACAGGATGAGGCAAAATGAGGCTGACTCTTCAGGTTCAGATTTTTTCCCAGTCCAGGAATAAAGAGAGGGGGTGTGTGGGGGGAAGTGAGGTGGATTCTAGTTGTTGATTTTTATATTGAGGTTTTAAACATTTTTAAGAAGGTAAATAAATAGAGAGCGAGTGTTTAGGTGAGAAGGGTGTAAGACAAAAGTCCTTAAAAGTTATTGCATTTGATTGAACACATTCTGTGGATTCCTTTTTGATTCTATCAATATATACACAAATATCAATGCTGTTTATTAGGAAACTCAACTCAGTATTTCTCTATGTTTCCACTTCCTTCATGGAATTAGTCATGGGATGTGGGTTTAACCAGTTGTGCCTTTATGGGATAAATATCTTGTGTCTAGTATGTTTGGGAATACTTTTAGAAAGGGAGGGCATTGAAGAGCATCAATGGCTTGTTTCATTTTTACCTATAATTATGTTGTGTGACACTGGTCAGTGATGTGTCCTCACCTCATCCTTATGTATCTTCAGGGAAGTTTATCCACAAGATTAAATTTTAGGGGAAGAAAATATCTAAGGAGCCGACCTCAGAATTATTTCTTCCTTTCTCCCTCCTAAGTAGGATATTTTGATGCCCACAATAAATATTGAATCTACAGTGATGGATTGAATATCCAATTTTTCCCATTGCTGTTTTGCTCAGTGCTAAAGAAGCTCTTCTTTGTTATAACCAAACTAGTAATGCTGCAGTGCAGTTAATTTTATACATCCCATTTTATGACATTATAAGAAGTTGTTAGGAGATTTAGAACAGAGCTGCATACTTATATGGTTTTCACAGGTGGGATTCAGAAGTGTGATACATTTCAAGATACAGGGGCAGTATCTTCCAGCAGAACTCTTCAGTGGCTGAGCACTCTTTACTTATAGCCATGAGCATATCCATGCTACTAGGCAATGCTAAATTGCCACCTTGTATTTTCTGTGCTTAAGTGACAGCTCAGAAAGGTGGTTACTTGACTATTTTGCCCTCTTGGCCACTTGAGAAAATGTCTTTAAATCAACAAGTAATTATGGGTTGGGTTGGTTTTTTTTTCTGACTGAAAAGTCATAGTTTTGTTTTTTTTTTTCCCCTCAAGTCCTTAAATTGTTTCATGTGAGTAATGCTAACTAGAAGTGTTCTTTAAGCATTACTTTTGCATACCTTTCAACTTTCTGTTTAGATAGCGTAACATTTCAAAGTGCTTTATTTAATAATGTCACTTCCATTCTTTGGCTTTAAAGGATTTTCTAAGGTCTTGAGGTTTAAGCTTCTTCATGGAATTAGAGGAGTTTTGTTTTCACTTAATATAGAAATTTACATCTAATTAACAACAACAAAAACCCAACAAACAAGCAAAACAAAAATCCCCAACCCCCAAAAAACCCAAGCAAAAAAACCCACCACAAAATCCAACCCCAACCAAAGCAACAATGGTAGTTACAAATCAATCTGGCATCTTTTTCAAGTGAGAAAATCAGAGTCATACAGATTTATTTCAGAAAGGTACTTCAGGTATTTGACAAGGTTCTGCACAAAGCTTAGTTGTGGTTTCAGTATTTTATTTGGGTTCTTTTTATTTGGACAGCTATGAATTTATTTTTATCAATAATTTTTGTATTTCTAACTCTATTAAAAGTTGGTGGGAAATACATAAAAGTGAATTCTACTGTAAATATTGTGAAGAGTTGAGTGGTAAGAGAATAAAAAGAATTGGGAAGTCTCACTGAAAAAAGGCAAAGTGCTGTTGAATTAAGGTGACCAGTGTTTGGGAAGGGACACAGGTAATTACTGTGCCTTTTTTCATAGTAGGTATTGGGGGGAAAAAATTCACTTCATATCCAGATGAACACCTTATTACCTATTTAAAGTAACTGATGTTCAAGACTTGTATCAGCTTCAGTGTGACTTCCTATAACACCCAGTTGCTTCACGACCTTTATAATTGAGATCCTTAAACTTCAATTTACTGACTGTCTGTTTTTCAAGCTGATAGGTGTAATAAATTTTCAGTTTAAAAATTAATTTTATTTTTCCCTCTTAAGGGCTCTGAATGTTGAGAGGGTATGTATTAAGTGATTAATGACTCAAGGATAGATTTTGGACTTAAGTTATAGGCTGATGAATAATCTTATTTTAATGGAGATCTGATTAGAGGAGGTTGTTATTGCTGAGGTGGTGATTTTCCCTGTAGCTAAAAGGAAAATAATTATGGCTGGTTAGTTTCTGGGAATGTCTGCAAAAATTATCTTTTTAATAAATCAAAAAAAAAAGTAGAATTTCACTAATCATTACCTGTAAACTACTCCAGGAAAAGCTCAATGAATTAGAAAGAAAATGTTAGTATTTAAGTAGCAATGAACAAAATGCTTCATCACTAATGCACTAAAAATGCACCCTGCTCACTGGTAAGTGGGTTTTTGGTATTAGATTTTTTTTTTTTTTGGTCTCTATTATTTGCTAGAATTACTAACACTTGAGACAAGCTGCTTTTGGAGGTGCTGAGTTTTTTAGTGTCGGCACCAGCTCGGTGGAACTCTAGAGGACAGTTTAAATACAGAGTTTCAGTAAGCAAAGCCAAAACTTTTCGAGTTCATCTTGGACACTGTAAAAATGTGTTACATTAATTTTACGTTTCCTTCAAGTGCCAAGGTTAAGTTTATATTCCTGAGATGGTGCTGAAATCATTGAAGAAGTTAAGTTTGTGATTTCAGTGAAGCTGTTTCTGACTCATTTAGTGTAGATTAGATTAAAATTATTCCTTGTTTATAGGAAAATCTGTGAAGCTGTAGCCAGAATCTTCTTGTGCAACTGATCTGACTCCTTTTTTTATTTTATTTTTAAAAATTTTTATTTCTTTTCTCCTTTTTAGGGTCAGTACAGGCCCTCTGACTTGTTATGTCCAGAGACATATGTTTGGACACCTATTGAGCAGTGTCTACCCCTGCTTGAGCACTCGAAATACTGTCGGTTCAACCAGGATGTAAAAGCAGGTGAGTTTATAAGCCTCTGAATTGCCTGTCTTGGTTTTATAAGGTATTGGTATCATCTGCTGCTGAAGCATTATGGAAATCTTAGCTGTAAAGAATAACAAGTGTGAAGTTCACAACTCCTCCAGCAAGCATTAGCAAACAGAGTGTTTTATCAACATAAAATAAGCATTACAAATTTTAAGTACATTCTGTTTTACAGACTATATGTAGTTCAAAATTAACACATTATTTGCTGCCTTTCAGATAATTATATATGTTATTAACTGACCAAAGAATTGTTCTTCCCTTACATCCCAGTCAGATAAATGCATAAAGAAAGGAAATTAGAATCAATACAGGAAAGTGAAAGAGCTGGAGAAGCTTAAAGGCATCAAATGCTTTTGATAAGGAACAAACTGGCAGATTTAATTTAACAATCTGTCAGTGAATTTGAAGAACATTATGAACAGCAGAAACACCTTAAATATCTTGAAGTAGGTAGGACATAGAATTTTACATCCCATAAAATAGGTACTTAGTGATTTGCAAAGATAGAATGGTCACAGATATTGTTGACCAGAACATAATTTGTTAATGATACAGGGTGGGGGTGGGGGGTGGGGGGAATCAAATTAGTGAATAAATAAATAAGACAAATAATTACATGTGCTTGCTTTAGCTGTGAACTCTGTGAATGGATTCCAGACCCCAGGGAGTTGTGTTAGAGAACAGTTGGTGTGATATTTGTGTGGAAAGAAAAAAAAGGTTTAACTTTGACTGTTAATTTAATTAATTGAAATTTTCTGCTTCCCCACTGAGTAACAGTGGAGAATGGTTGTGGTAGTATTCAGAGTTGTGGGTGATTAAGCTCAGGAGTATGTCAAACCATACAGTCAAAAGACAGATTTATCTGAGTTTGAGAGCCTTTAACAGCTGCTTCTTTCTTTATACTTTTCATGGTTGTAATTTAATACATTTTTCATTCGTTAGCTGGTTAGCTTTTACCTGTTGGAAGAGCAGGATGTAAATAAATGAAGGGAATTTGAGGAGACGTGACCATTTAAGTGAGGTTGTGAACTTGCTTTTCCTCATCCTGTGCACGTTACCATTTATGCTGTGACTTGGTTGCTCAACCAGAACACTAGGATAAGAATGATAAGAACTACAATAATGAGGTTCAAGTAAATTCCTAGTTATACATATCAAAAAGTTTTAGTACCTTAAGTACAAATAGAGAATGTTCTTTAGGGATGGTGCAGGTAGCTGGGGGAGATAGACTGGGCAGTGTGCTTCAAAAAGAGTATTCATCATCATGAGGAAAGACCAATGTGTAAGAGATTTAAACAGGGAAGACATCATGTCTTGATCAACTAGAATCATCATTAGATTGCTGAGAGGAAATTGAAAAAAAATTACAAAGGTGGGAGGAAGAAGGGAAATGGTTTTGGAGGCCAGTGGTGTGCAGGATACTCTTGTTACTCAGAAAGAAGAGAGTGCATTCATTTAAGTGCAAAAATGACAACTAAACTACTACCTTTGAAGGTATTAACCCTGTAGAATTCTGTGAAATTCCTCTGGCGTACCACACATTCGGAAACTGCAGGATATAAAACTTTGTATCATTATCAGCACAGAATATCTCACTCCAGACACTACTGGAACTGTGACTTAGGTCCTGTGGTTTAAGGAAATTAAAACGTAGCTACACGTTGAAATGCACTGGACCTGCTGTGAGCTTATAGTCATTGGAGGTTTAAGTAGTTGCTAGTTCTGAGGTAGCTATTTCTCCACAGTAAAATCCATTTCCTTCTCACTTCTTTACTCTCTGCAATAGTCAGTAATCAGAGTGTAATGAAGTTACAGTGAATTTTAAACAAAAGCAATAGGAGTGATCGTGTGCTTTAGTCCTTTTGAATTGGCTTTCGTGCTGCTGCCCATAATGATGTCAGTTCAGTGGGTCGTGATTTATCAGGAGTGGGATGTCCAGTGTAGAAACTGAGAGCAATAACCAGATCCAGTAACACAAGTGGGAGAAATAGTGCCACTTGTGTCAGTGCCTGGGGCAGTGAAACAGTCAAAAGAAGTGGTCATCCTTTAGTATTGTCTGTAATGTCAGAAAGTTTCTGAAACATGACCTCATGCTGATTCCTTCACCACATTTGGCAATCTTTGAACTTCTTTTCCCTCCCTTTAAAAACATTTACCTAATAAATTTACCAGTTGCAGATTATGAAAGCTCATTATAGAACAGCAGCCAGAGCTGCTTCAGGAGAGGGTGCTTTGCCCTCTGACCTTCCAAATCTCTACAATATGAAAAGAATTTCTGAATATTCATACACATTACACTGTGAAGCTCCTTCCCATAAGCAGAGTTAATTTTTCTTGCCTGAAAAAAAATGTTCACAAAAAAAGCTTTTTTTTTTCTGAAGTATCAGAAATATTAATTGATATTTGCAGACACTTTTTGCCTGTTTTGCATTATGTGCTTGTCTTGAGCTTGAGCATTTTCAGATGGTTTTAAAGTGTATTGTTTTCCATCCCCTTCTCTTCTGACGTCTAATACTTTTGTTAACAGTTGGAGAATGAAGAAGAGAGGAAAGACAAACTAAACAAAGTTCTTAACTCTTTATACCACAAAGATAAGTCTAAAAAAGTGTCTAACAGTTAATAACTTAAAGCAATCACAGAAACCATAACATTTTACTGTTTAGGATGGCAAATCGTGGGCGCCTGAGGGTTGAAACAGGTCCAATTCTTTACTACCTCTGGCCAGTGCAGTGAGATTCAACCTTACTTAACCTCAGAACGCTCCAGTTGTACAGTGACAGCAATGAGCTGGTGTGCCAGCAAATGCTCAAACTTGATACTTAAATCAACTGCTAGTAGGTGCTTTCTGAGCAGTTCCTAACGTGTTAAAATGTCAGTTACTTCAGGAAAAAAAATAATTGCATGTCAATACTCAGCCAGTGTTCACGGATAAGAGATCATGTTTGTTGTCTATTCTTGCTTTTATGAATTACCACTTTTGCCTAAAATACTGATGCTTCAGAACTGACATCTCATTTTTGTCAGGTGTTCAATTTGAAAAGTTTGGAAGATCGGGCATCATCTTATAAATGAGGGGGGTTTATTAGGAATCTGATGTGTTTATTGTTAATCAGGGGTCTGTCAGCTGCTTCTAAACAAGCAGATAGTGACGTAGGGCAGTAATAGAGGTTTTGGATACTGATGCTTTCTGAAAACTGAGATAGTGCTAAACTTCACTGAACAGACACTTAGGTCTAAGTACAGATGGAGCTATGTTGTAGAAAATAGTTAATTAAAAGATTGCTCTGCAGACAAGTACTTTTCAGTGACTTTAACTGTATACAAAATATATGAGCAAAATTCAGGGACACAATAGAGTCTGAAATACTCCTGGGCATGGTCTCTCTGTCTTACTGGTTAACTTCCTCCTCTCAAAATTAGACCTCGAGTTTCTACTTAGTTGGTACTTTCCCTAACAGCTTTGCCCATGGAACAAATGCAGTATGAAAGGAATTATAAATAATTTGTTTGGTATCCTGGCAGTACTCCTTCCACTTTCCATTTTTCTGAGGCTAAATGACATGCCTTTTTATTATTATTTTATCATTATTATTATTATTTTCTCGAAGCTGTTGAGAATTTCAGTTTGTTTCTCCTGAGAGAAGCCTGTGAAAAATGTTTTCATGAAGTAAAACCTTCATGAAAATCTAATTTTGGGATGGTAATTAAATTAGTGGGAGACTCTGACTCTTTCTTCCTCTCAGCACTGGACTGTCAACACCTTTAAGAAACATCTTCAGATAAGGGCAGATCCAATCCCAATCTGAGGTGGTGGCTTCAAAGCCTTCATAGTTTTATAGTCATCTGACTGTGTCACATCATATGGAACATACGTTGTGCCAAGCACGGTGAACAGGGTGCTGTTAATGAAAAAGCTCCACTTGATCCAAATTACTAGGCATGGCCCACAGCAGTCTTGGGGATGGAAGCTGCTTCCCACCTTCCTGTGTCTGCTACTTTGAGCAGAAGCTTTGAGTAGTGCAGATCAAAAAGCACTGAAGTTGATAAATTGGCGTAGCCTGTACACATCTGTTCAGCTTCCTGTATATCTAATAATAGAGTGATAGCAAAATGGAATCGAATGGAATATATTAATTCAAATGAAAGTACTTTCTCTAGTGTTGAAAAATACACATAACAAAGGCATACTCCTCTCTGCTGGCTTTGTGTGTTCTTGGAGATGAAATACTCTGCTCCGGAGAGTATAATCGAACTCAAACCACAATGGACACAAAAGGATGGTAAAAAAACCCTATAAATAAAGAAGCACTTCTGGTTTGTCTGGTCAATTATAGTAATAGACTAAATTGTAGTCTAATAGACTAAACTGAGTAAACTATGATTTTTTTTTGTGAACATCACAGTGAAGGAGAGTTTCGAAGACGGTTCTAAGGAATTATCTTTCAGAGTTCATGGAGAAATCTTTCACAGCATGAGAGGTGTAGGAGAAATTAAGAATATGAGGAGACAAAAGAGTTTCCTTCAAAAACAGATTAACTGGTCTGGGAGATCAGATCCCATAGTGAGAGGTAGAACTTGCATTACTGCCTGTAATCTTTGTACCTACATATTTATATCATATGTTTTTTGTGAGGCCAGTCTTACGTCATCTGGGTTTGGGTAGCTGCTAGAAACTTGCAGGCAATCCAGGAGATGTAAATTTTGCAGTAGTTCATATAGCTAGAGTGAGGAGAAGAAGGACAGTAGAAAGCTTTTGAAGATAATAATAGTAGGATTAAAACTTGAAAATTTAGATAGATAGATATTTGGAGAGATTAATAAGAGAGGTTGGGTATCTCTAAGTATCTGTGTATCTGGGTATCTAAGATACACTGTGTGGAAAGAAACTAGATGTGGAAGCCTGAAGAGATGAAGCCAATGTTATATGCCAGGAGGAACATGCCATTGCCTAACAGTTCAGTGATCACCTTCCTGTCATTGTTCTTGATGCAGACCAGACTTTGTATCTGCCAGCTCCACACAGCAATAGAGACTGTGCTTTTTTCCAGTAGAGGAGTGGAAGTTCTTAGAAGAATTTAGGCTTTAGACTGTTTCCAGCTGGTCTGAGCCAAAATGATGATAAGCACTGGAGTCAAGAGGACATAACTGGTCTCTGTGCTTTTCAGTGATCTGCCTGCAGCCACTGGTGAGGCTACGTCTACACAAAAGACAGATCTTAAGTCCAAAAAATCTTACACGTTGTTCACATACAAGCTGTAACTATTTGAAAAAAAAACAAACCACCCCAAACAAAACAACTCTAAAATCAGTGCCTGAACTCTCCTTTCCAGGAGTATTAGTCCAATGATCCAGGCCAGAGTCCTAGGACATTACACATGTCTATGTAGAGGTCAGAATTTGAAGTGGGAGGTCTCACTTCAGGCTCACAAGAATCACTGTGTAAAAAACCCCATTTGCTGTGTTACCTTATGAACAGAGCTGAGACAGCATCACCAGTTTTTGAGTTACTGCACTAAAGAAAATGACTTAAGATTTCCAGTCTTTTTCTGTAGTAGTCTTGTTAACTTTTATTGCATGTTTTTACCAGATTTTTAAGACTTCTAGGAATACAGGCTGAAAAACCTTTTTTTCTTTTTTTTTTTTTCCAGATATGCATCTTTCCCACACATTACAGAACTAACTCTATTTTTTTTACTACACACAGAATGAAATTTCTCACAGCTTTGTAGCATTGTTATTCTGCTCCACGTAGTGACCCAGGGTAGGAAAAAGCAAAGAACATTTGCAATATTTACTAACTTCTGAATCCTCTTATTAGTGACTTAATTAAGCATCATCATGCTTCTTGCAAGAAACTGAGGGCTGTTAGTTCTGGTAATAAATCTTGGGAATTCATAACTATATTTGTGCAGTCTTGGGCAGTTATACAAAACTCTATTTATTTTAAAACCATGTTTGTGTGTGTGGTGCTTTCATTAGAAAAAGAATCCAGCACGACTATTTCACTGACCTTGGTTTCTAGTGCTGTTGTTTCTCAGAATGTTTAGTTTTCTGTTCAATTTCAATACCATTCTTTGGTATTCAAAAGGGCTCATTTCACAAACGTTTGACATCTATAGTGTATGGGAATGCAAACATTTTGTTGATGTGGCTTTTTTTCCCCATTGAGTACAGAGGCTGTTTAATATTAAGCTATATTTGAAAAGTATAGTGCATTAGTATGATACTGGTCTTACTCCTCTTCCATCTCTTACATATTCCTACCTATAAAATGAACTGTGGTTGCCATTTGGTCACATCTGAGAGTTCAGATCCCTGGCAAAGTGATGTACACGTGCAGCATTGCATCTTTGAATGCAGTCCTCTGGATAATGCAACAGACAGTTAATGTTTATAAAGGTACTGTGATGTGGCTTCATGTTTATCAGGATAAATGCACAGAAGTTCTCGAGAGGATGAGGATGGAGTCCCCAAACTATCACAGATGGAAAGCATTAACCAAATTGTTTAAACTGTGCAATCAGATGATTAGGGAGAAATTGCTGCTCTGCTCTGCAACAGCTGCTGTTCAGAAGTTTTAAAGATACAGTGTTGTGTACTGTGGAGAGTTAGGAAACAGTTTAAATACATTCTGATAGATCACGAGCTAAATTCTAAAGAACTAACTTCGTGCTATCTTATCAGAGCTATAGGTAATATGTTTGAAGTCTGTAATGAGGAAAAAGACATATCAATTATTTCTGGCAGCTCCTCTAAGAGACCCATCTTACAAGTTTGTATCTGTTTCTAATTAAGTTTATAAACACTTAGAATCATCAGAATGCATATTTCTAAATCCAGTGCTATCCTGGAGCATACAAGATCTTTAAACAATGAAGATAGTGCCAATAAGGTGTAGCCAGGCAATTTTTTCCCTCACTTTTTCAGTATGTTTGGATCAAATTGAAATGACAGTCATGGGGTTTTAGCAAAAATATTATCAAATACTCCAATGCTTCTTTAATGCAAAGGTAATGTTATTAACTTCATTTCTGGGTACTAAACAACTGGCACTGCATAAATTGGCTTGTGGGTGAGAGGTGGCACTGATCCACCAGCTCTGAAACAGATTCTCCCAAATAATCAACTGGCAAAGCAGAAAGGTCTCTAAAATGGGAATTCAAGTACAGTCATAATATGAACTGCAGGTTGTGTCGTCCTAGCAAAATTTGAAACTTAGCTAATTATTTGTGATTTAAAAGTTTCTATTTATTGATATCCTAAGCATAAATGTGCTTCTGACATATGTGTATCAGAGTAAACCTAGGCCCCTCAAGAAGAGCCATTGCCTGGCTTCTAGTGTAGCTCATGTAAATTTTGGCTTAGACCTCAAAATTCCCCAAAATATGTTTTAATCCAAAATGACTATCATAGAGGTTGTGTAATGAACAGATGCATTTTGGAATTACATCATTTTTTCAGGTCTTTGCTTGAGAAATAAAGATATCCTGGCATTCTTTTCTTCTCCTCTTCACATGGTGGAGTTGAAATTTAGATGGCTGGGTGCTTGAAATACTCCTTCACCATTCAAATGTTGTAACATTTGATTCTCCAGCACAAAAATTCTGCTTTTTTTATTATAGCTTGGGCTTTTTGCTACTGGACCAGAAGCTGAACTCATTAGTTGGTGAAGATTCAGATTTTAGTTGGTGAATGTGGGGAAGGGCAAGGACTGCTAAATCTTGTAGGAATCATTTTCCATACTGGGAAGGTGTTACCAATTGGAGAATAGAAATTAAAAACTGAATATTGTGGGATAAGCAGAGCAGTTGTGCAGATTTATTTCATGGTGAGGATAACTGGCATGTGGGCTTAGTTTCAAAATGTGATAAAAGTGAAAAGCTGTCATGAGGCACAGGAACAGAGCAGCTGTGGAAGTGACACGGCAGCATGTGCTGAGTCCCAGCTCAGCCACCACCACAACTTTTTTCCAGGGTCAGACCTTTTGTAACGATCCTCAGTGCCTCAGAACGTTTTTCCTCTCTGCTCTGGTGACATCATCCTGACTTTTCACATGGATCATAATTTGATTCCATGTTTTAATTAATTTAGCCACTAAATTGATTGCTGTAATCTGATTTATTTAGCTGATAAGCTACTGCCAATTGCTTCAGTTTTGCCTATTTCATGGAAACACTTGCATTTGTAATTCCAGCTTGACTCTTGTATTTGTTTTATTTCCTCCTTCTCATCTATCAAATCCTAATGAGGACTTTGCTTTGCCCTTCATTTTGAAAGATCTTCATAGTGCTTTCTGCCATTTTCACTTCCATACAGTTCAACTATTTTAGTAAATAGTGTTTAACTCTTTACTCCTTCAGATTTTTTCCTGTTTCCTTCCCATTTTTTGGAGCTGTAGCTCCTTAAAGCATCACCTTGTAACTTTTGTCTATGATACCATCTTTCATTCTGACCTGGCAGTGCTGGGTTACCAATTGGACTCGGTGATCTTAAAGGTGTTTTCCAACCAAAACAATTCTGTGACTCTCTTCCATTCCTTTTACTGTCACTGTGAGCTCGGAGCTCAGTACCACACTTTGCTGTCTGCTGGAAGTGTCATTAAAACCTGTGATTAAAAGTCCCTGGAAGCCTGGCTGAAAGTGGAACTTCTTCCTGGGGAGCCTTCTTGTGAAATCTTGAAGCCCTCCTTAGTTCCCCTTCACTATCAGCTGGCTTGGGGTCAGTCCCCTGGGACGATTTTGCTTCAGAAAAAGAAACAAAGCTGCCAGCATTTTTTATTCTTGCATAAATGTGATGAAACAGGGAAATATATATTTATAAAACAGAATTTAAAAGAGCATTCAGAATTACAAAAAAAAATCCCTCTATTTGAATTAATATTTCTATCTCTGACACACAAAAGTGTTTTTTAAATATCTGGAAGCAAAGTTAGAATCTGGAGGGCAATGATGGCCTCTTAAAGTTACCAAGTGTGTTTTCTTAATTTGTTTGTGCAATGCAAAATGACTCTAAAATAAGTAAAATGAGGCAATAATGCTATTCCTCCATTGGTAGCCCTTGTAACATTAATTTGAGACGAAAAAGAAAGTCTGAAACACTTTTACATGTCATAAATGGCAACTTTTCATTCAGTGGAAGTTGCAGGAATTCAGATACTGGGAAGGACAGTGACGATTTGCTGTCACTCAGGCATGAGGTGATGCAACAAAACTTAAACTGACTCATCAGTGACATGGGGTAGTTAAAAAGTGGTTTTGATGGAGCTGATTGCTTGGCTTTTTGGGTAAATCTTACTGAATTACAAGGTATTTTAGGTACCTGATGAAATGAAAATGTCAATTACATAGCATTTCCAATGGAATCAGTCAGCTCTTGTGTTTGAGATGTCAGTGCTGTTACTAGTTTTAAATCTCTACTAGAGTTAGTAATGAAGGCAACTGCCTGTGTTTGTCTATGATAAGTATTTATTCACATTTTTCATGAGAAATGAATGAAATATTTTATGTGGAGTTGCTTTCCATCCCTTATTTAGTATTCTCAACTTTTAATGGCATGTTTAACACATCTCTCCCACCACTGACAGAGTCACTTTAGACAACGGTGTTCTTGAGATGACAGGTACCTTGCTAAACTATCTGGAAAGATAAATAGGCAATTTTAATTCCCTGTTAGCAAGTGAATTAAGCAGTTGCTTTCATGTGCCCTTTCCAAGTGCTTGCTGGATTTTGACCACCATTTTCCCTTCTGTCTCTAAAGAGAAATGAGCAGGTCAAAATGCTGAACATTGCTGTGTTCTGAGTAACTTGGGATACTTTGAGGAACACAAAAGCTCACAACAGAAAAACTCAGCTAACAAAGGTTCTGAGGTGAGGGACAATCTGCAGGGCCACACAGAACCAGTACCTCAAGGTGTTCGTTGATTTAAAACTGAGCTGTACCTGTGGCAGTTCTGCTTCTGGTCCTCGCCTGCATGGTGTATTTAAGCTGAAGGCATAACTGAAAGTTGACTAGAATATTTAAAACAAACAAAAAAAAAAGACCAAAAAAAACCAAAGCAGAAAAGCCTCCTGGGTATGCAGTTAATATTCTTTATTGGCAGTTTGCATTCTCATTTCTCGTATCTGAAGCCATCAAGAATAGTGTCAGAGATACAACTTCAAAAGAATTGACTAGTTCATTTTATCTTCTGGAAGAGCATCTAAAAGTGAAATAGTTATCTTTGTCAGCTTGCCATCCACTAAATTCTATCCCTGTGTTTTTGTTGTTGGTTTTTGGTTTGTTTGTTTTGCTCTTAGTGTCTTGACTTTGGAGACACTGGATTCTGTTTTCAGATGGGAAGTTGTTCATTCTCAATAAACTAACATTTTCCAAGGTACTGCTCCTTTTATTTCAATAGCACATCTCTGAAAAGCAAGTCCTTGGAGAAATATCAGTATCATTTAAACCTAGCCCTTCAGTAGCCCCTTCTCAGTCACCATATTTCAGGATAATAAATTGAGGTAGGTTGCAATAATTGTATTATATGAGAGCTTCTCATAAATAAACTGGGAATTTTATCCGTATTGTTTTATGTGCCTCTCTTTCAAATGTGTCCAAACCAGCAGGCCATACTTGGATTTTAGTGTTGGGCAATGTAGGCAAAGGATTGGATTTGCAGGTAAGCCAGAAGCCTTGGCAGGTTGCTGAGAATTACAGCTGAAAATGAGAACTGCTATGAATTGCTGTATTCCCAGGAAATGTTTTCCATTGGCCCCTATTCATGTTTACTACTGGAATAATAAGAGTCAAAACACAATGAGTGATTGTTTCCGCGTGGCACAGCAGGGTTAGCGGATTTTGAATGCGTTTTGTCAAGTGATTAGGCTGCTTGCTTCTCAAGATTGAATTGCAAATCATAAACCAGTTGTATGATTTCAGGCACAAAGCCCAAAAGTTTTGTTCGGATGTCTTTAGGATTTACCCTTGTTGCAGCTTCCTGTCTTTACCCATTTTAAGGTGCCCTTTAAGTTATACTTGTAAAACTGTAATTCATCCGTCTTCATGTTTAAAGGGTCATTGATAACATTTTGATAAGGTGCTTTTCTCCCCTTAGAAGCATTCTCTTTTTGAACAATGATTTCCAAAGTACCTATTTTTCCTTGTTAAAGTAACTGCAGAGAGTTGGCTGATTGAGAATATCCTGAGCATTTTACTGTACTTCCTTTGTGACTTGTGCTTTCTGGTTTTAATTAAGAATTGTTGTCGTTGAATTTTTTTTGTTGCTGTTATTTATACTGCATTTTAACTGTATGCTTATTTTGGTTCGGGTTAGTATTTTTATACCCCAAGGCATAATGGGTTTTAATATTTCTTAATGTGTGAGTCTAGTATGAAAAGAAGCAACATGGGAAAAAACAGATTTTGATTCCCTCTTCTATATAAATATCACTATTAATGGGTTTTGCTTGTCTTGTCACTCTGTGTTGTCTGTTTAGTTAGTTTGTTCCTTCCTTTTAACGTTTTGTTGTTCTAAAATCAATGATCATTGAGTGTGACAAGGTCATGTAAATGACATGTAGCTTTTCTTTTAAAAAAAATCAGCAAGACTGTGGTGTTTCTCAAATAAATTAATGTAGCTGTAGTGTATCCAGCAAGGGATGCGTGCTTCTTTTAATCATTTTTACACCTAGCTTGAAAGCTTGGGTATCATGAAGCTGCTAAACTCCTTTATAAACCTGTTATTTTTCTTTGATTTGGAAAATGTGAACACTGTGTCCATCTTTAAACTGATGCAAGTCATAGGTTTTGAATTAGGACTTGTTCTTTGCCTGTTTCCTTCCTTTCTTGCACTGTTTCATCCTGCTATGGAGTAAAAAAATATCCAGGTTTTCTTCTCCCTGTCTCTTCTTCCTGGTGATGTGTGACAGGACCAGAGAGAATGGCTGCAAGCTGCCCTAGGGGAGGCTTAGGCTGGATAGTAGGAAACATTTCTTCACCAAAAGGGTTATCAACCATGGGAATGGTCTGCCCAGGGCAGTGGTGGAGTTGCCATCCCTGGAAACATTTAAATGACACGTGGACCTGGTGCTCAGGGACATGGTTCAGTGGTGAGCTTGCAGTGTTGGGTCGAAGGTTGGACTGGATGATCTTGAAGGTCTCTTGCAACCAAAGACATTCTGTGTAGCATGAATGCAGAAGCACTAAGTGAAGATGTTCCAGGGGGTTATGTAGAATTTTAGGAAACTTGAAACTTCTGATCAGATGCAGTCTAATTTCAAAATTCAGCAGGAGTGCCACATTTCTTTTTTGAATTAGAAATACCAGACCTCTGTAAGGCTTCCTACTAGTTCTGAATCCATTCCATCCAGAAAATGTAAGAAATACTTTCCTCTGACTGATGTGGGCTTTTTGAAAATTGGCAGTTTTCCTTTTTCCTATTTAAAAAATAAAAAAAGTCAATAAATTTGTCAGATTCTTTTAATTACTTCTTCACGTATTTTTCCTGTAAATGGAAAAGTGTTCTTTAAAAAGAAATGTTAGGTTGCTTACATCTCTAAATCATACCCCTGACAAATTTTATAATGTCCTGTTGGTGAGGAGTATATTAAAGGGGATGAGGGACCATTGACTCGAGACCCATCACACGTGGCTCTGAAGAGGAGCCATACAGAACACTCCAGCTTGCCTTCCCAAACCAGTATTGATCAAAACCAGCTTGACCCAAATCAGCCACCACTGTCAAGCTGGTTTAGTAGTGGTTTGCTACAAAAACCTTTGAACCATCAGCCTTTTTTCAAGGCGATGTTGGCTCCAAGCCTGTGCAGAGCTGCAGCAGAGCTCTTCTCTCACTTCTGCTCCCTGAGTTTCAGCTGTACAGCTTTGCACGTGCTTACCCAGCTCTCTGACCAGATGTAGCTGGTTTTCACTTCAGCTTATATTAGGTAGTAATAATAAAGATTAATGCACTTGGAGAAGGAAAATATTTGGATATTGGCTTCTCAAAATACTTTAATAAAAATGCTAATCAATTCCTATGCTGTAAGGAAAACAAAAAAAAGGCAGAACGGGAAACTTTGAATTTCTCTGTAAATGCACTGATACCTATTTTGCTATTATTATGGCAAAATAATTCCTCCTTATTTCATGTTGGTGTTTCAGCAGGAACGCGTATCAGCATTTGAAACTCATGTTTTGCTTTTGGGAAGCTGATTTGGTTTGTGCGAAGAAATAAAACCTGAATTGTACAGGGGTATGTCAGGCTTCCTGCTCTTCACATTCCTCTGCTCCCTCGAGTCTAAAAGCATTTCTGGGGCTATTGCTGGATGGAGCTGCCTCTGAAGGCTGCTGCTGTTACTTTCAGCTTATTACGCAGTGTTGCTCAGCAGTGTTGCTGATGCTTTTGATGAAGGGGGGTTGTGTGTGGCTGGACCAAGAAAGCAAACCTGCTTTTTTATCTGCCTGGCATCTGCACCGTTGTGCAGAGGGTCTTTAGATCCCTTCTACTTTTTACTTTGTTTTTTACCCATACTTAGCAATTTATCTGTAGACAAGAAGTGACAGTTAATTTATTCAACAAGAATCCAGGTGTATTTTTAGCTCTGAGACTCACAGGCTGGTATTTCTGTGAAGACAGTCAGTTGGCATCTGCAGTTGCTCAGTGTCCTACAATGACAGGTACTTCCAGTCTACAGGATTGATTTCTCTGAAGCTTACTTTTTTTTTTCTTTATGTATCTACCATCCAAAATGTATTGATAGATGTAGCTGAATTAGGGGAAAAACCTTGTATGTTTTTTATATGACGTGGCAGTGTCTCTTCTGTAGACTACAGTTAAGATGAACAAAATGTGGACTTACAGGATGATGGTTCCTACAATATTCTTAAGAAGTAACTTGCCACGTGAGTTGCATGGTGCAGTCTTTGTGGTGTACAAGGTCTGGGCTTAGTCATTCTGGGCCGGACTGGGGGGTTTGCTAAAGAATCAAGCCTTAGAAAATTAACTGGCTATGAATTGTAACTTGATGAGGCATCCACAATTATGCCATTGCAAAAGAGGTTTTGTTGTCAAACCACAATTTTCTCTTTTTGAGGGTCATATATATTAATGCACCATCTGCTTGTGAGGTGAAGCAGAGGTTAGTGGGAGACTCATAAAATGAGAAAATGTGAGGAGGAAAAAAAAAAGAGCTTTTTTAGCTTTTTAATGGTAACAATACTGCACTCCATAATTACAGTAATGATAAAGTTGCCCTGACATATTTTTCCCCTGTCTGATCAGTCTGGGTCTTTCCAGAAATCAAAGTCACTGAAATCTCTTCTAAAAAAAAAGGAAATAATACTTCTTGATAGAAATGGTTTTGTTACTTTTAACCAGTAATTTTATTTAATGGAGCATATGATCTGAGTTTCTAATGGGTATTGCTCCTGTGTCCCAGCATCAGTCACTCAGAGAAAGCCTGTTAGAATTCAATTTGTATCTTCTTAAATACAAAGCAAATTTTATCATGTGCCACTTGGCAGGAGCAGATATTTAATTTTTCTTTTTGGGAGGTTAATTTCTCTTTTTAAGCAATGCTGAAGTGCAGTCTGATTTTATTTTTCCATTAAATTCTCTTAAATCTATTCTGCTTAGTTTTACATCATAAAAAAAGGGAGTGCTTTCCTGAATTCATATGGTGCTGCTTCCAGAGCAGTAGCCATTACAAGGTGCCTGAATTTTAACTTAGGAATTTTTTATTATGGTGACACAAGTTTCTATTCACCTCCTCTAAAACTTCAACCTGAGATTATTTTACTGATACTCTATGATTTTGGTAAAAGGTTTCTTTTTCAGGTGGAGTTTAAATTATATACATTTAAGTACTTTTACAGAAGGTTACTTTTATCTTTATTTCTTTTTTATTTTGAGGGCAGTCAATAGAAGACTGTTCACTAGAACAGGTACTCTTTGTAGACCTTGGGTCTATTATTCTTCTGTCTTCCAAACCTTATTCAGTGAATTTGGAATCAACCTTAATGTGTAGAACAAATACAAGCTTAAGTTTGATTGACTGTGTTTATAAGGCTAAACGTACCTGGCTTTAAACTTTTCCTGATGATAAACTTGTTGCCAAGTCTTTATAAACGTCGTTCATGCTCAGAACTTCCTGTCTGTGTTAGGCTTAAAACATGTCTGAAGTAGTCATATTACAGTGATTTATTTTTTTAGTTTTTTATTTTCAAGATACATTGTATTTTCTGAATTGCTCTGGGAGAGCCTTCTCTTGCCTGAGGGTTGTGTTAGAAACTTGTGCCACAGTCCAAGAAAGGACTGCATGGTTTGGCAAGCCTTCCTCTTCCCCAGAAAACACTTGGCTAGAATGCTGGGTCATGATAACAGTCTTGTACAGCTGTAGAGCTAGAACTAGCATAGACCTGACTGCAAGGAGGATAATGCACCCTCTCTGCTTGAGGTAATGAGTAAAAATGGAGTAAGAGTATAAATGCTGAGCACCAACAACAGAGTTCAGCTGAGCCAGTAAGGCTATCATGAAACTGAAGGTACGGTAGCTTTGATTACTGTCAGAAATTGAATCTGGGGCCAGGAACTCTACAAGCCAAAAGATGAACTCATCCAGAGCATTCAGCAGCATTTGAAAGCAATGCGTATCAAGCAGTGAGTAGCAAACAGCTCTGAAAGTGCTTTTGGCATGGGACTGTGAAGGCTGTGCTTGGTGTCAATCCAGTTCAGGACACAAACCTAGAGTCAGCCTAGAGGCTCAGTAAATAGAAACTTTCCAATTTAAGAAGTTAAAATAACTTTACACTTGTGTCACTTCCAGGAGCTAAACTTGCAAATTTTTCCTCGGTGAACTTTCAGAAAGGAGGAGGATGTAATAGAAGAGGTGGTAAGGCTGGTAGTAAAAACAACCTATTGGGATATCAGAAAGGTGTTGGCCACACATCAAAAACCTAATGGATTTCAAAGAGGGAGAGAAAGCCATAAAGTGTTTTTGACTTGGTGTTTATCTAAAGCAATTGCCAACAATAATTAGCAGAGAATGCAATCTTAGCAAGTACTATTTAGATTTTCTCTCTTCAAACCACATTTTCCTAGTTAAGCCTTAAGAACTACATTGCACTTTCATGTCAGGAATCAAAACATGGCTAAAAGTAATGAAGTCATTCTAAACTTTGCAAAGCAGGCTTCATTAAGTTTCACTTACTAAATTCAGGCAAGCAGCAGAAAAACTGTTTATAAGCCATTTCTGTGGATGAATAGGGACAAGTTCTTAATGTCTTGTGAAGAAAAGCATTTCATGACCTCCTCTGTCTTTAATAAAGCATAAAGAAAACCCAAAAGTATTAAGGAGTATTAAGATTTTCCATGCTAAGGGCTACATTTGAATAGACATTTGTCTTCTAGATTTCTTCAGATTCTTGGTGACCAGTTTGCTTCCCAGAGCTGATGTCTTATCCTCTGCTCTTTGACTCTGTTGCCACTGGTGAATCTTGCTGAGAAAGTTCTACCCCTGTTTATTCTCTTATAAATAAACCCTTTGTTTTCCCGTGGAAGTATTTGAATCATCTGCTTTTCCACAGCAGTTGGCTTCAGAGTCACCAATGGTCAGCAGAGGTCTTCACTGTGGGTGTTGTGAGAACAGTGTAGACTGGATACCGTTCAGATCCTGTTCTAGGAACCTTAATTGTTCTAACCCGAATGAAGCAAGGACATGAACGTACAAAATTGATTAGTTTGGGGCAGATTGATGCAGCACTTAAAGCTAAGTGAATATACTTACCTGTGCTGTCTGTTCAGTCAGATCAATGTCCCCATCTCAAAGAAGCTATTGAGTCTTTGCATAGTTTATGTCCCCAGATGCTGGCATTCCAGTAAGCATCTCTTCTCTCTACTACTACTTGAATTTATGTGCTTCTATTCTCAAACTCATATTTCAGATTCTGTGTTTGACTCATATATTGATAGCTTTTTAAACCTGAAGTTCAGGAAAGCCCAACATTTCTTTTGCCAGTATTTTATAAAGATTTTATTAATTTATCTTGTGCTGACCTCAGGAGTGTGACATGTTCTCTCCCTTACTTTCAAGAGCTTCCTGGCCCTGTAGAGCAAATTTTTCTGATAAACAGCAGCTATATAATAATATTATTCAGCCATGGTAGCATCAGTTGGATTAAAAAAGATAAGGAAGTTTTCCCTTATTCAGTGATGCTCATATGTGTACGATTCTGGTTAAATAAACTCCCAAGGGAGTCTATACACGAGGTTAAGAAGATGCAACTGTGGTGTGTGTATATCTCTGAAAGCTTGAGGAATTATTTTGCAGCTAGTGCTTGTACTGCTAACTCTGCCTGTCGCTCTGCAGAGCTCAGGGGTCAGACACGAAGTAAGGGTACATGTTTAACTTTATTCCATTAGAGAAACTCAGGAACCAGTATCAATGAGGAAAAAAAGACGAGTGCTGGAGCAGCAGGGAGTTTCACCTAGGAAGGCAGTTTTTTGCCTGATGCTTACCTAAGGCAAACAGCGTGGAGGCTTCTTGTGGGTTTTACCACACTCCCCCCGACTGGGGAAAGGGAGTGCTCTGTGCTGGTGGGTTTTGCAAGTGGTGTGGTGATTAAGTGCAGTACGGCAGTAACAGCAAGCCTCTTCTGGTCGGTTGTGTTTGAAAGTGTTTCCCAGATAGAATTTCACTCCTGGCAGTGGGCTCCAGCGAGCATGAAATGAACGTGAATTTTAAAACACAGCAGCAGAGGTCTTTTCAGAAATGCTATATATCACCATCAGAAATGGGTGATGCATGATTTATTTTTTCCCACCCCAAAACACGGTCACTCTGCAAGCTAGGTTTTGTTTTCAGCTGCTGTTCAAGAAGACTGCACTGTAGATCAGCTCTGCTTTCATCTGCTGTTCATCTGCAGATCAGTTTTATTACTTCATACAGTTTTCATTACGCATATTGAAGTTAGTTGCATAGATTAACATCATCTGGACAATATAAATAACTACTTTTTGTGTTCTCTGATTCTCTTTGCAGTTGACGAAGGTCGTATGAAGGAGCTGGGCAGAGTGAGAGTACTTCACAAGAGAACTGTGATGCCTTACAGTGTGTATAAGAAAAGAAGGAAGGGGCCGAGCGACGAAGCCAGCGTTCAACAATATGCAAGTTTGGTTGGACAGACCTGTTCAGAGAGAATGTTGTTGTTTAGAAATTGAAAAATCATTAAATGGCATTTCGATGGTGTTACATTTGATTGCACTGCCACTGGATGATATGTACTATAACTGTGTGTTGGTATGCCTCTCCAATAGCACTATGAAGTACAGGTATATATATAGGCTTGTGTGAATACATGGTACTGTGTTTTTAAAGGCCAGCTCCAATAAAACTTACAATACAGCAAGGCTTTAGCAATATAAGTTTAGGAAAACGTGCTTGCAATATATTTTAATTAAGTAGTTCTAGCCTTTCTATGCATTTTGGAATAATTCTAAGTATCTAAGCAAAATGAAAACCAGGGGTCTTTTTTGTAGAGACAAAGGTTGACAAAATCTAGATAAACAATAATTAAATTACAAGTGTTTTCAAAGAGCACTGTGGATATCTGTCGTTAAAAATTGCCATGAAATTTATGCTTGCATTTGTATGCTAAACTTGCAAGAGAATTGAAACGTGCTGTTACTTTCTAACATGAAATCTGGCATGGTTTAATTTTATTTTGATAATGTATTTAAAACCAGCAAGAAATTATTTTCACTGCACGTTCTCTGTTTGTTTAAAGCAGTAGGTTGGTGAGGTCTGTGTGAATGTAGGAGCTCGTTGTAGATTCTCAGTGGCAGGGGATGCAGTGCTTTGGAAAATGTACCCATGAAACAGAATCGTTGCACTATGAATATACCAAAGATACTCAGCCAAGTGGCACAGTGGGGTTTTGGTATAAGCCTTATCCTTTGTCTCAGAAAAAGTGGATATCTTAATGCACATCACTAACATGAAGTAGAGCTTGGAAGGCTTATCCTGTGGTTCTTCAGTGCACATTTCAGATCTGTCCTGAAAAGAAAAAGACATGAGGTACCACTGCTGGGTTTTGTTGCAGTTCTTTTCTGCACACTTGTATGGGAAGACTTAAATATCATATTCCTGTGCTCCTACTGCCTGTTTTGTTTAAGGTGCAGCAGCTCAGAGGTTAGTGTCTGTAATAACATTTTACTAAATACTTCTGCTGGAAACACAGGAAGTTGTGATGCTTAATGAAAGCACTTTATTATCTGATATATGAACATCATCATTATTACTTTGTGTCCCTATCAAGTCATACAAGTTATAGGAATTTGGGGAAATAACACTGTTGTGTAATTCTGTACTGTATTACAAGATCCCAACAATCCCAGTGCACTTGTGTTTCTTATCTTCTTGGATAAAGGGAGCTAGTATTCCCCTTGAAGCAACTTGATGTTTCCTGTTAACCTTTGAAGAAAGATTCTTACTCAAGAGTATATGTGTAGGTGTTTTTCCTTAGAAAGTAACCCAGTTCAGTTTTACCCCCTGAGGGTTACATCCCCTGTCATTCACGGGTTTGATTAATTTAAACACTTGGTCAACTTTATTAATCACTGATTTTTGTGTGGAACAGATATGGGAATTCGGGGATTCCAGTGCATTGCAGATTCAAATTTTTTTTCCCCTGTATCTGTGGGATCATTGTAATAATACTGATACAGAGCACAGCTTCTACAGTCATTTCAAAAAGTAATATTCTGTTTATTAATTGGGATGTATTGTATTGCTCCACTCCCAGTCTGCAACAAAACTGATTATTTCTGTCAGCACTATATCTGGTACATGTTTTATCTGTTGCCTGATACAGAGAAGTTTCTGTATACTGTGCAGTCTAGTTTGTCCATGTCTTATCTAAACCTATTGCTGGGGAGAACCACTAAATACTACTTATGAATGTTATTATAAAGAGTTCCTGCCTGTGGACAAAATACTCTTGCCACTCAGTGAAATGTCAAATGATATCTAACATTTTCTGCCTACACGATGTGTTGAAAAGCAGTGATGCCCGTATGGCTTGAAACCAAAATAAATGAGAGAACCTTATTATATGTTATAAAACCAGTTAATGGGCACAGAGGAATTCCAGTATGATTTGCAAAGTCTTAAAGATTAGCAAAATCATTTAATGATGCTCCTGGAGAAGTTAAAACTTTCTAATATGCCTTCTAGATATATATTAGACTTTAGACATCTGATGCTCTGTTTCTCCTGGAGAGCTTCTAAGGACTGCAGTTAAAGAAAAGTGAGATAAGTATAAAATCAGAAAATTGAGTACACCATGAAGTTGTCCTTAGTGTGACCACTACAGGTAAATGACCATTTCCTGTGAATTCTGAACTGGTGCTTTCACTTTCTGACCTCCACTGGAACTGCAGCACCACAGCCTGCTGGGCTTTTGACTCTTCCTGAACTCAAATAGGTATAAATATTTTTTAGAAGTCAGCACTGCTGAGATTAACTCTCAAATTGAGTTGTTCTGATATAATACACTGAGATTTGACTCGCTGCTTTAGTTTTATTTGAGAAGGAAATTGGTGCAGTATTTTTCAGAACTGTTGCCTCTGCCCCTGATTTAGGAGTGGAATAGAGTCTGAGGATGAAGTTAGGTACATTTTGCCTTTGACTTCAGTGGAGTTGAAAATTCACCACTATTGCAATTCTATGTAATCAGATGTTGGCATTGAGAATTATTGAATTTAGGGATATTTAATTTAGTCCAAAGTATTTTGTATTTTTTAGCATAGTTAGTTTGCGAGAGTCAGTCCCTGAAGCAAGGTTGCCTTGTTCTATTGTCTGTTGATACAAGAGCATAAATCAGTGGAAGAAAATGCAGAGCTGTGACCAGTGCTAAAAAATACGATTCTTTGTTTTAATTGGAAGTAGATGGGGAGCTTACTCATTTCCAGCATCAACACATCTCAGTACACGCAAAAGAACCTGCATGTTGAGTTTGTAATTGCTTTTTCAGCAGGCCTGTTTGACTTGTAAGTATAGAAAATAAAGTTATTTCTAGTCTCTGTGAATTATTATAAGTAATAGCTCCGAGTATGACTTCTGTATTGCTTTGTAGGATTTCATTATCTTGGAGGTTGACTAAGTGCTGGTGAGAAGGAAAATCAGGGAAGTCAAAGAGCAGCAGTGATTAGAAGGGTTACCTGTCAGCTAGCTAGACAGGTTAATGAAGAGTTCATGCTTTGAAACAGAATTGGTAATTCCTTTGTGAATAGAAGAGAACTGAAGTGGCTTTTCACAAATGGAGACTACATTGGACTGGCCACTTATTTTAGTTAGGCTATGCCATTTCTAGCTGGTTGAAAAAAAACTTTTCTCTGAAGCAAGCAGCCAAATAAGCAACAGGGAAATTGGGAATTTGTGCACAAAGATGACCAAACACTGATTCCTTTTCCCTCTGAATGAGGAAGAATTCCAGCTAATTCTGGACTCCTGAATGAAGCTTTTTGTCAAGCCCAGTGCCACCATGACTTGATATTTTGGTGTGGCAAGGCTTGTGGTATTCCAGCACACAAGCTTCTGTCCTTCAAATTGTATTTCCAGGAGGTATTTATTTGTCCTGTTCCACACTTCTTTTGGAGTCTACATCCATTGCTCTTCTTGAAGTTCTGTTAACATCTTTGCCAGATGACCATTCTGAAGCTACCAGCCTCATCATCCCTCTCATTCTGGTTGTCTCACATAATCCTTCAGACACATACTGTGTTCTGTCATCAGCCATTCCATCCCCATGGTGCCCCCCAAGCTTTAATGGTGGTTCTTGCTTGTTCTGTCCCAGTCCTGCTACAGAAAGAGTCTGCATTTGGAAGAGTGTGGACAGTTTTTAGGGCAGAAGTCATCACAACATTTCAGGGAAATCGTTGGCATATCTGGAAGCATTGTAGCCACATATTGTACCCAATATATTTATATTGCTACTTGCACATGAGCTCACATACTGAAGATAACAAAAGCCAGATTATGTCTTCATGTGCTAAATGACTTGTTTGCTGAAGTTACTTGGGGTGATGGAGACAGCTGAGGAAGGTGCTGCAGAGAAGACACCAAGGAAGGGTTGGCCATGACCCTGTGTGATGGAGAGAGGAACTGAAGGTGGCTGCTGGTCAGAGGAGCATTCACAGGTGAGTAGCCATGTGATTAACCTTTAGTTATGAGACAGGTATCAGTCTCACTAGGGAAATAAAAATGCACTGTGGAGAAGAAATTGTACAAATAAGACCATTTTTACATGGTGTTAACTGTAGACATTAACCATAGCTACTGACAAAATGAATACACCAGCTAGGCTGATTGGAATAAACTCATTTTATATGAAGGGTTTCTTTTAAAAGCATGGTGAAAAAGCCACAAAATATCCAAGCACTTACTAAACATTTTGTGAATAGAACTCCTTAAATACAAAGATAATGGAGGGTAGTAAAATACATTCTATAAGCCAAATCTGTCTGCTGGAACTGATGTACAAGAGTAACTCATAGTAAACGTAGTATCCAGGTGCTAGCTGTGGTCATTACATTCCTAATTAGAATAGTATTCCATAAAGTAATCTACTGTTTGCATTTTATAACATACCTTGTGAGAGTTTTGTTTTCTAAGAGCATTAAATAGGAACATAAACAGCTGAAGTTAACGTATAAAGCTAAGTATAGCACATGTTAACACTATCTATATTAATAAGAAACAATCTTAACTCAGAAAACAGTGGCTCTTCCTGATGATCTTAGACAAGAAACAGCTCAGCAGCTTTCTGGCTGTATCTCTTCATGGTTATGATTTACTGTTTTGATGTTTATTCATTTCCTTATTATAACTATTCCCATCAGATTTTTTTGTGCTTCACATCAGTTATTTCCACTTCGTTTCTGACACATAATACATGTGTCTGCCAGAGGTCCTGCTGAGAGATTGCTATCAGGACAAAAGAAAGTGTTAGAAAGTCTGCTAAGTAGTGAGAAAAGAGCAGAGTCCGCAGGGACAGTCAGTCTGCAACCTTTGTGCTGCAGAAAAAGCAGGATTTATTTACAGTTTAGTCTGCTGTGGGCTTTAAAAGAAATGTGTCCGATTTCATTCATTTCCCTTTGTGTCATCTGACTGTCATTGTCCAGGAAGCATCAATGGAGCACTGCTGAATATTAAAAACATAATAATATGTTAAGGTCGGTGTACTGTATTTATGGCAAAAAGCTTGAGTAAGGGAATGAAACTGTGTGAATTCTGTTGAAATTTTCACTGAGTGTCTACATAGGAGCAGAAAAGTGTAGGCTGGATGGGACTTTCAAAAACTGCTGCTTCTCCAGGCTGGAGCAGAGCAGGAACACATCCACCATCCCTCACTTATTTGCATTAATCCCTAGCAAAGGCATTTCATTTAGCATTTTAATTTTCTTCAGAGGATAGTATCCTTGTTATGGAAAGTTTTTAGTACCTAGTATCAAATTCTCATACTTTTGTTTTCAAGTGAAGCTGGTTTGCTCCGTCCTACCTGAATATGAAGAGTGATCACTGAGCTTCCTCTCTGCAAGAGCTCTAGATATTTTTGAAGGCTGTTGCCAAGTCTACCCCGATGGTTTTTCATTGTTTTTCCCTAGACTAACCAATCCCAATCACCTTTCCCAATAGTGATGTTTTTAAGATCTTTTATTGGGCTTTCTTAAGTGTGCCTTAAGTTTTTTAATGCGGTGCTTTAGCAGCAGCTGCTCCAGGAATCAAAATAAGAATTCTTTCAGTGTTTTACATCAGCAAATAAATGCTGGGTTTTTTTCAAGATAATAATTGTCACTACTCAAACTGTTTTTTCTGTTTAAATCAGATCTATATTTTCTGTTTATCTACCACACTTCAGTAAAATACAGCGAAGAACCAACCCTTACTGTACCAGCAAACATCATTTTTTCCTCCTTAAATGCTCTGAACCTGCAGCCACCAGAGGGCATGGTCCAGCTTGCCAAGTTCCTCGTAGCACTCTGTTACTTCATGTCAGGGTATCCAAATTGGCTGGGTCTCTTATTGCTATCTCATTCTGAGTTTGTTTTCACTCTGCTCTTAAATTTGGTATAGGAGGAAAAAAAATATATTCTTAGGTGTGATGACAAATTAGTTGAAAGATGCACAAATTAGTTAAAAATCAGGATTAAAGCTATTTTAGGGCAAATAGTCTAGAATTTATATCACTAGGTTTATTAGATTCATTATAGTACTAGTCTGTTGCTGAAATTATGATCTGCAGAACACTCGAGGAAGGTCCAGCTGGCAGAGTTACCTATCTCAAAATGCTTCTGATGCTTTTCCTTTCCTGTTGCTCCTATCAAACCCAGTCCAGCAGGAGCATTAATGTCTAATACCCTGTTTTTGCATGTGTTTTGACAGCATTATATTCCTAAATGTTCTAATATTCTGTATTTCTCAATGGATTGCAACAATTAAATTATTGCATCTTGGGAAAAATCCTGTCTCCAAAAATGAACAGTGTGTTCACATCTTCTGGTGCAAGAGAGGTGTGTGTTGGGCTCACCAACAATTAACTTAGTGGTTGTACTTTCAGTTGCTAACAGCTTGTCTGTTGCCTTGCTAAGGCTCTAGCTTTTCAGGAGCCAAATGATTGTTAGGCCAAACAGAATTTTATTTAGAAAAGCCAATGCTCAGTTCACACCTGCCCCGAAGAAAAAATAAATAAAATCTTTTCATTGTCAATATCTTTCTTGGCGAGGTTTCTACTGCATTGGTTGTGAAAGCTTAGCACAAAAAAATATAAAATCGAAGTGCATTATTTTTCTGCTTTTTCCTTATCCCTCTTTTGTTTTTAATGTGTAATTTTGCTATCAGGGTTTCTTTCTCACTTATGTGGGAAATAAAATGATGTCGAGGTCAGGAAACTGCAACACTTCATTGCCCAGGGCATTGCAACCCATTTGTTTTGTGAATACATTAGGCTCTGTTGCTCAAGATGAATGCAGTAGACAGCTCAGTTGAAAGAACAAGGTTCCCAATTTAAAATTATTTATTATCTTTCATAAAAACACATGATTGAGGTGCCCATAAACCTGGAAGAGGTTTTGCTGCGGCAGCTGCTGCATGTGTCCTCAAACTGAGATTATCCTCATCCCTGAAGTTTTTGCAGTCCATAAAATCCCAGATGTCTTACAAATACCTCTTTGTAAGATGGCTTCAGTAAAGGGAGTGAAGAACTGCTTTCCAGGAGCAAAGTAGGTGCTTGGAGGAACTGAGGTTGAGAGGAATGTCCTGCTTCAAGGTCCTGTGGTGGCTTAAGGCTCACCCTGGCCATCAAGGGAGATGAGACTCCTGTCTTGGTGGCCTTTCAGATGAGCACATTGGATTTCATGGTTGTTGTACAATATTTTAATAGTGTAATATTCTATACTATTATTGTATATTGTCTCTTTAGATTCTTCTTTCTATGTTAGTGTCCTTGAGAACTTGTGTACTTTATGGTAACTCTTAAAGCTTGTTCCCTCTGTCTCCTGAAAATACTTTTAAGGAGAGGCATTGTCATTTTTCCATCTGAACATGACAAAAATCTTCTTTCCTCTGAGTGTGCCAGAGCCCTGTCCCAGGCTGCCCAGAGAGGCTGTGGAGTCTCCTTTTCTGGAGAGATTCCAAACCTTCCCGGACATGATCCTGGGCTCCCTGCTCTGGGTGACCCTGCTGGAGCAGGGGGGTTGGACCAGCTGATCTCCAGAGGTCTCTTCTAACCCCACCATTCTGTGATTGTGAAATGGGGACATTCCATGGCGCTAGGAGACAGCAGTGTTTCTGTTGCTTCCTTCTTTCAGTTGGAGGCTGTCAGCGCATTTCAGCCAGGAATAAATTAGTACATTCTTACCAAGTTGTAGTAAGGGCACACGCGAGACGCTGCCTTCTCAGCGCAGATAAACATGGCAGCAGTCTGACAGAGCTCTTCAGCAGCTTCAGTGTTCAGTTGGGATGAGAAGGGCATCTGTGTGGATAAAGGCTTATGACCCAAGCTGGGACCCAACAGAAAAGCTGCTGGAGTAGTGCTACTCCTTGACTGATGTGTAATCCTCAGTTTTACATTGACCAGCTGCAGGTTCTGACCTCATGCAATTCCCTGTCTCATTCCTGACACCCCTCACTCCAAAGCAATACCTGTGGCAGGTGGTGATCCTCCAAACCCTCCTGTAGTCATGGGCTGGTTGAACAGGACAGAGATATTCTAGGGATCCCAGTGTGGTGTTTATGTATCTTCTTCTGGTCTGTGTTTAGCAAATTAAATCTTTATTTTTCTTTTATTGCTTTGTGTTGTAAAATAAAAATAATAATGATTATTTACATAATGGGAAAAAAGCAGAACGCTCAAACAGAAAAATAAGAGTGGCTAAAATTAAGAATGGACACTCTTGAGAAGGTAGAACTCTTGTAAAACAGAAACCCACTCAACAAACTAGCAAAGTTGTCAAAATATCCCTTCCTTTACAAAGCAGAATACACCTTCTGTGCCTGAAGACTTGGATGAATTTTACATTTTAACAGCTGCTTTTCCATTTGCATTTCATTTTATGGTTTGTTTGTTTTTTCTTGTGTCCTCAGTTTTTCTTTTGGGTATATGAGCATCTTTCAGTTCTTTACTCTTTAGAAATTGAGACATTTATCTGTAGCTGGTATCTCAAAGGCACATCTAGTCAAGTGGTGTGTGTTCTTCATTATTACCTTGGAGAATGACCTCCTAGGAAAGTATGAACACATTGACATTTACAGTTGATAATCTATTGATTCATGGTAGAAAACAAAGGCAATCAACAGGAGGGCTGTAATTGTTTCATTAAATCCTATGAGCAGCACATTGTACATTGATCCAAAATGCCTGGGAGCTACAGCTTCACAATGTCATGACTCTCCCCATGGGCACCTTAGTTTTCAATTTGCTGGTACTTGAAAGTGCTTTGATAGTCTCACAAAAAATCCATAGCTCCAAATCCCTCTTCCTGAGCGTGGCTGTGGCAGGTAAGCTACTCTCAAATCTGGCCAGCTGAGTGTAGAACGCTTTCCTACCCTTGCGTAGTTGTTGAGACCTTTAGAAGTGACTCCACTTTTCTCAGAAGTAAGGTCAGGGAAATCAAACAGACTGGTGTGTGGCCTTCAGTGAGCCTCAGCTCTCTTCTGAATGGGCTCTAGGGAGCGTAGTCATTTTTTATTACTCTTCATCAGGCAGAAATAATTTGGTGGTTTTAGAAGGCAGCAGTCTGTCCTCAGTAGAATCCTGCAGGTGCTAGGGGACCTGTACTAATAGTTGGGTGTTTAAGAAAAAGTTTGATTCTGACATGGCAAGGAAGAGCTTTCCCAGCTCCTGTTCCAGCCAACAGTCCAGCATCCGTTTCAAACTTCTCTATACTGTTGTTCATCAGTGTATTTCATAGTAAGTAAAATCAGGAATACAATCTCCTGAACCTTCTTTTGGCATGACAGATGGCACAAATAATTGTCTATGCTTCTTTTTTTTTTACCGGACATCAAAATCATCTGGATCAAGAAAGAAATAACCACGTACTATATCGAAGCTGTTAACACTTGTCCTTGGGACACACTTGTCCAAGGGTTAGAGTTAAGGTGTGACAGAAGTTTATATAAGATCAATGGTTTGGCTCAGCTGTGTCACCTCTGACTTCAGGAGCTCAGTGAAATAACCACACAGCTTCAGATTTCATCCCTTTTCTGAATGTTTTCACATGTGGCCTTGTCTCTTTTCCCTGGTGCACACCTGCAGTAGGAGCTGTGGTGTGTCTAGCTCATAAAGATCTCATGCTTGCCATGCTTCTCAACAATTTTACCTGTAGAAATGTCTGTGTGGAAAAATAGTTTCTGGCTGTTAGATGCAGCATACGTGATTTCTCAGTGTTCTTGATGAGTTAATCCTCCTGTTTTTCAAGGATTGTGCTGGTAGGGAAAGCCATAAATTACCTGCAGTATTTCTTTTGTTCTTAACTTGAACCAAGAAAAATGATAGGCTTTTTATGTGCCAACTATTCGCTGAGTTGCCTTCAGTTTTAATTAATGGTCTCCTATTCTGAGTGATGAGGCTTTTCACAATAAGTGTGGTCAGATTTGAAATAGAAAAGCCTTCTTGAAACGCACCAGAAAAGCAGCCAGAGCAGTTACAGCTCTTCTCGTGCTGATGGTACAAACCTTCACCAAACTTCCAACGATTCTGATGTTTATAGCTTAGAATATTTTGCACACATGTTCCAACTTTGCATTCACAACATTTGTTAAACCAACAAGTCTGTAGCAGACATGATAGCTACCATCAGGAAACTTGTTTGACAGTTTAAACAGGCAGCATCTGTGTTTCCTACATTTCATAGTACACAAAAAGAACGCGGATTGCCCGTAGCTCAATTAATTCAAGATGTTGTCACATGATAGAACTCTGGTTTGGAGATGTTAAAAACATCTAATTGAAAAAAGGGATTTTGCTCTTGGATTTGGCTGAGTTTCATCAATATCACCTCCTCGGTGGAATATTACTGAGAGCAGTTGGCTCGGGTTTGGGGAATTCAGATAAATTGGTGTACATCGGGGTTGTCCTCAGGTGCTTCCAGCTAGGTCTTTGTTGAAGGTGAATTCAGGATTTGCAAATTTCAGGGACTTGAATTGGGCACCACTTCAGCATCTTGTAAAGATATGCTGAAACCGTCACCATGACCAACAAAACAAAACAAAAAAATAAAAAAAAAAAGAAAAGAAACTCCAAATGCAGCAAAGACAAAATGCTGGGATGTTAGCGCTGTGAAATCAGGGCAGTGGCAGGAAATCAGAAGCGAGTTCTCTAGTTGCATGGCAGGACGCATCCTATCTTTGCATCCTTTGTATCGTTCAATGACAGCTATTGCCTTAATGATGTCAAAGTTGTCATTCCGTGTGTGTGTCAGTGAAGGAAAAGCCAGAACTCAACCAAATAGGCTGTGCAGTGATAACACCAGCCGCTGTAGATTAGCGTAGCTCCCCTGCTCGTAGGGAACGCTTGCATTGCATGGCTTGGCCTCAGCAGACCACGTAAACATATACTCAAGGCTAAGCCCGTGAGGAATGTCTTGATGAGGTGGACTTCACGAGAGCCAGGACACCGCGGTGTGGTCCAGTATTGTGATTTGCTGTAGAGGACTGGAAGCATTATGATGTTTTGGTTCTAATTAATAGGACCACATTTTGGCAATTGCTTCGGGGTTTTCCAATTTTATGTTGCTCTAAAGGGCTAAGATAAAATAAAAATTTGCTCTTCTATGACAGAATCCCTTCAACTTGTCTAAAAAATTGGGTGGAGGGAAGAAGTGGGAACATTTTCCCAGAAGCTGTAATCACAGATCAAATTGTGATGGCTGCACTGAACGGTATCTGAGCCCATGATTTCATCTGTTGGCTTCAGGGAGGCTCTTTGCAGGGTGAGATATTGTTCAATGTGTTACGTCTCTGGTATCACGAGGTACTTCTGTCTACAGGAGCAGGTTTTTATACGGACTGTTGATCTGTGCTGGTACAATGGCTGGTCTCTCTGGTGAAATAGTCCACAAATGCACTTCTTCTGTGCCAGTGTCTTTACTGGATATCTGCTCAGAAATCCTTCCCCACACAGGTTTCTGGCTTTTTTTAATAGAGGATATGCAGTGAAAATCATGCACACTTATTTGAAAATTTATGGGCTGACCTGAGTATTATCTCTGGGGAGGACTCCTTGGGTCAGGCAAAGTGAATTAAAACCAAATGTGTCTGTTTTTCATGTTTACTCTTTCCATAAACATATCACATATGCTGTGTGCAGCTGCTATCCTGAAAGGGCTTTTCCCCCTGGTGTTTGGGGGATCTGTGCTTTAAGAGCATATTCTGTTGATAGTGCTGTAGAAAGAGCAAATGATGCTGGACCACTTCACAATTCATTTATCAAGCTGTCTGGAAGAATTTTAAGTAAGGTAAGACAACAATGAAGTTGGAGTTAAGACAGCCAATGTACAGTGCATTTGAGTAAATAAAAAGTAACAAAAAGCCAATGTCTTTCCCCTCTGCTTCTATCAACTCCAGAAGAAATGAGATAAAAAAGTACAGGATGTTTCCCCGGGGGAAGATCACTGTTTATTTTTATTGATTAGGGCCGTTAGGCTGTGACCTAAAACACTCCTGACAGTTTCTTCTCCCTCCTTTAGTCACTCCTCAGTGCTGATCTTCACTTTGACAAATTGGTTCGCAGTCCCCTTTGGCAGTGCAGGCTCCTCAGAGTCAGAGTTGCTGTGATGCTCCGTTTCACTGCAGAATATGCTGAGCCACTTCATCCTTTGAAAGCACCATTCTTCCTTCTGTAAAACAAGCGATGATATTCAATCAGCCCCACCAGGAACTCTGGCATCCTCAGACAAGGGATTTTAAGTGCAAAAAGAACTACAATGAGCACTACAGGAGGGCGAAAGTCCACCAAGCAGTTGCTCTCTCAAGAAAATGACAGGTAAGGTGAAGCTGAAGGGCAGGCTACAAGAGAAGTTTATAAATTAAAAAATATAGCTGGATGGAAATGTTTGGATAACACGGAGCTGGACCAGCAGACCTCCAAATGTCCTCTCTTCCCACACAAAGTATTCTCCAACTCTATGATTGCACGAAAACTGAAATTAGTTTCCTATGAGGACTGTGGGAACAGGTGAGGAACACAGGACTGTGTGACCAACACAATCCAGGGTCGATGGGGAAGAAATCAAAGGCTTGGAACAGGCTCTGCAGAGGATGGTTGAGGTGCTTGATAGGTTCATGCAAGACTTTTAAGACTCCTGTTTTTACAGCAATTTAATGGCATTTTTGAGCTGAAAGTGGAAAGATCGCATTTTGCCACAAGGTGCAAGGTTCTTCTTCAAAGACAAAAGCACAGTACTGGAACTTGCCCCAGCAATGTAACATTCACCATCTTAAATGCTCCATCTGTTGTGGTTTATTCCCTGTTTGTTCTCTTCAGAGTGTAAATGAAGATGTCTTTTCTTCTAGGTATTTTTTCTCTCATTAACTACACTTCTGAGTAGTGAGATCTGTAGAAGATGGCAGTGATTGATGGAGAAGAGCACTGAAGTTTTAAGGGAAGGATATCATATAGTTCATCTACTAAGAAACCAGCCATAGCAGCTGTAAAACCCAGGTGGTATCTGTGACTTTTTGGTTGGCAAAAAGCGTAACTCCTGTTGTTAAGCTGCAGCCAGTCCCCTCGCCAGGTATCTTGTAGCTCTGGGTATGTAGTCTGCTGAATCAGCTGATGAAGCAGAACTTAATCTTTGCTTGAGCTAAGGAAAGCCTCAAGCTGGCTTTGACCTGATGTTTTTCTTGGTTTTTCTAGCCCAACAGTTCCAGCAAGTAGCAATTAACCGTATCCTTCTCCCTCCTGCTAAAATGCAGGATGGTTTCCTTTCAAAACTCCACCATTTTAGGAGTTTGGCTAAGCTCTCTTATTCCTGCTGTCTTCTTAGAATCATTAGGGTTGGAAATGACCTCTAGGATCATCAAGTCCAACCTTCATCCTAACGGCTATCTACCCATTAGACTATGGCCTCAAGTGCTATGTCTACTCATTTTTTAAACCCCTCCAGGGTGGATGACTCCACCACCTCCCTGGGCAGCCTGTTCCAGCGCCCAACCACTCTCTCAGTGAAGAATTTCTTCCTAATATCCAATCTAAACCTCCCCTGATGCAACTTGAGGCCTTTTCCTCTCAGTTTATTCTTGTCCTATCCCTAGCAGTGGGCTGAGGGGGAACACGTGATGGTATCCATCAGCCTGGGGGAAGTGCACGTAATCAAACCCTTTCCTGGTTGAATAGGCTTGCAGAATGTCATCCAATTTCCCCAGCCAACCAGGACCTTTCGGAGTCCATTCTATATCCTTTTATTGCCGTTGCCATAGCAAAAGACCCTAATTCACCCTTGTGTGAAACTTAATAAAAATCAGCCCATCATTCAGTTGTCTGTAGACCATTAGAATTGCTTGAGCTGAATTTTAGAGATGGGCTTTTCACAACCTATTAATCCACTCGCTAAGGAGTTGGGTAACTCATTCTTATGTGTGGGATCTTCACAGGGCACCGAGGAGTCCCTCTCCTTGCTTTGACTGCAGTTGTCTGGAAATGAGCAAAAAAGGCACATGCTTACTGTGGTTTAATTGAAATGCCCAAGTTACCTTTGGGATCAGCGTTTGTTGGTCTTCAGAGGAAAACGGAGCTGTCTGGAAAACCCCTGCAAAGTACTGAGAACAATAAATTGACCCAACACTAACCAGTAGTGGCCTTTTATTGGCTAAATGAAAAGGGCTGGTTTACAGATGCTGAGGTTGTGTTTGGGCTGTTAGGTGAGCTATCAGTGTGGCATATTGTGCAGAGCCAGACTCCAACTGACCGTGTTCTGTGGGATGGTCTACCTGGGTTCCATGTTATTGGGGAACAAAATACACTCATTTATCCTTTAAACTGCAAGGGCTGCTTTTGGTGTGAAGGTGTACGGCCACCATGGCTCCTCTCAGGAGCTCCTGGTTGTAAAGCCTTGTTTGTTGGTCTTGCCCAAAAAGGCAAGAGAAAGCAACCAGGCAGAAACAAACCAGGATGAGCAGAGGGATGTCAATTCAGTGAGGTGGGGTTTTTTTTGGTGTTTCATTTTACAACAACGTTTGCAGTAGTGTAGCCTTCCTGGCGTGCCTGAAGGGTTGCGTGCTAACTGAATGGTTCTCACATTCCAGCTAACACAGCAGCTCCAGCAGAGCCAGACTTGGATCACTGCAGAGAGGTTCATCCTACCCCTAAAAAAACCCCAGATCCCAACTGTGCCGGGGGATCCCCCTGGCACGGGACGGCTGAGCTGCNGGGACGGCTGAGCTGCGGCCAGTCTCCGGCCCACGGCGGGGATCCCCGCATTGTGCTGTGGGCATCAATGGTCTCAATGGGATTAGCCTGGAGAAGGGGCGAAAGGCTGTGGGAAAACCTGCGTGTGTCATATTTCTGTCGTCTGCTGTCGCCGCTGAACGTCGCCGCTTGGCCGACAATAGGGTTAAAAAAGTTAAGAGCAACTGTTGTGGTAGCTTGATTTTGAATTATGTATTCATGAATCTGCATAATAAGCCTTTCAGCTGCAGTATTGTTGTTTAAAGCACAATCTGGGAATTGTGAGAGGGGATGGAGTGGAGGG
>VWZY01013380.1:292104-340814 GCA_013399075.1 Chloroceryle aenea
GGGGGGAGAAGAGGGATAGAGAAGCACAGAGGGTGAAAACGTGGAAAACTGAGACTTAATCAAAGGAGAGTGACAAATTCTATGAAATGAGATTTTCTTCCCTGCTTACACTGTGCCTATAAAATAAGTTTTCACTTGGAAAGCTGCCTCCTTTCCCCGCTTAATACTACTTGTATTTTATCTCTTGGCTAAGTGCTTTGGACCCTAAGAGGGAATGGAGCAAAGCTGTCGATGCAGATACCTGCTCTGCTGATCCTTGCTTGCCCAGATACTACTGGATTTTCCTGTCTCTTATGCAGGTAAAATGAGCTATGAGCTCCCCTGGTTTGCTTAATGCCAGGCTATGGCAATTAGATGCCTAGGAGAGGAAGAGACAACTTTGGAAAGGGTTGAAGTTGGGAAGCAGCCAACAGGGGCAGGGTCGTTTACAAGTTTTAAGTAGAATGACAATCCTTAATTTTCCTGCAGCTCCTGTTGAAGTCTTACAGGCAATCGCCTTTTACCCTGCATTTGAAGCTTTATCTCCTACATCAATAGCTACAGGCCCTAAGGAGGATGCAGTGATGGGCAGCAGCAATGGGAGGCAGTGCTGGTGTCAGCCCTGCCTGCCCGTGTTCCCACAGCACCCAGGAGCCAAGCCAGGACTCAGCCTGGGACTCAGTACACCAGAAGCCCCCCCCCTCCCACTTGTTTAATTGACACAACACACCATTGGGCTCCAAAACACATTTTCTTTTGAGCAAAAATGATTTTCTTACTATTTTTTTTCCCCCAGATTATACAGGAAATATAACAGGGGGAAAATATTTTCTCCCCCACCCCCTTCCCCCAAAAATCCATTCCAAAATGCAAAAGCCTCTAATCATGCTGTGTTAGACCCTCTGCAAAGCCTTCGAGACCCTTGCTCAGTGTGCCAAATATGCTCCTCAACTAGGAGAACACATCCCTTTTATTCCACAGTGCTGGAAAATTGAAGAATTTTCTTTCTGCTCCAAGTCGATGTACAATTTGGGTGAATGTGCCTAAATAAACTAGCTGCTTTGGCACAGCTAGCATAAAATTCATTAGTAAAACATACATTATAGAGTCCCCAATCAGCTAGATGTGGCCTGCATTGCTGCTTAACAAACGTGCACATTGTCAGTTGTGACAGCCTCTGGAATTTGGCCCAAAGCTGCAAGGGCTTAAAGCGCAGGGATTTTCCATGGTACCTATTTTTAGCAATTATATAGACTCTGCTTAGAGTAATACCTGGACTCCTCTTGATGTTCCCTGTATTCATTCTCCCTGTGAGGTCGGAAGGAATGAGCGCAAGCCAGTTTAGCCGTGTTGTAGCTCTTTGCTGAAGAGCTGGAAGCTGGTGAGGTTTATACCTCTTCTCTATAGGTGAGGCACAACCAGGATGCACCTCAAGTTTGTGGCCTTTTCAATGCATTAGGTGCAATTGAAGTTGTTTCCAGAAATGTCTAGCTGTCCACCTGCTATAGCTGGAGTTTAGACAACGTGCTGTGTTTATCTTACCCCCTCATATTTTTCTTGATGTTTTCTATGCAGAATATGGTACTCACCTAGATTTAAACATAGTCCCTCTTGCACGATGACCCTATTTTAATTTCCAGGAACTTACAAGACAAGGAGGAGATGCACTCGCTTTGAGTTGTAAAATGATTTTTTGGAAGTGGATCAAAAGTGACTTTTTTTCCGTTCTTTATTCTCTGCCTGGGATACCAGCTGCAGAGCCAGTCCCACTTGGGTTATCCACTTTTGCTCAGTAGGTCTTACTCCCACTGTGTAGCTACACTCACTACCTGAGGCTGTTCCTGTGAGCCCACTAATGGGTCTCCTCTGTGGAGCTGCAGCTCACCCTGTGTCTTCTGACTTCTTCTTTCCATGCCATCTGGGCTGAGTTTTTCCCTCCTGCCACTCATGGTATCTTTTCTGTGCCTTGCCTGGTTATTTTTGAGTTAGTACCTGTCTCCTGTGACTCATGTTTTGCTGCTGTTTGGCTTGTTACCGTATGCCATCAACTTTAGTTGCTAGGGGATGAACAGGCTCCATCCAAATGAACAGATTTTTTCCTTGGGCTGGAGTTGTTAAAGCTGCCCAGACTCATCCTCCAGTCAATTATGGTACCCTTTGCGCATCTACTGTTTGCTTACTGTACAGCTGATTGGCAGATTGGTCCTCTGGCTTCCCTCAGATCTCAGTGGTGTTTCTGCATCATGATGTCACCTCTTTCATCTACTGAGGTTGCTGTAAAATTCCCTCAAATAAAACCTGGGCTTGTATGTACATCTGCTCTCTCACCTTGCTTCTTATGGCACTCGATGAATCTCGGTCAGCCCCAGGAGATCAATGGTTTTACTGTTTTATTCACTCAGCCTGGAGCTCTGTTGGGTTGTCTGGAACCACCCTCTGAGATGTGCAGATGCTGGACATAGGTGGCCAGTTGCTGGCTCTGTGAGGCTGTTTGTGTGGCACCCTGCTGCCTCCAGACCTGCTGGGAATGGCTCCCCTGAGCACAGCCTTGTCTTCCTCCTCCATAGCCACAGCCTTGTCAGTCTCTCTCCAGTGTACTTTGGTTGCATCTCACTTGTTTTCATCATGATGTTCTGAGCAGCTTGGGTGCAGCCTGCCTTTCCTCACTGGTGCTTCCCCCTCCTTTCCTTCCCCACCCAGCACAACTCTGCAGTTGTGTTTGCTCTGCCACAGAGCTGCTATTTAGTGTTGTTCACCTGGAACTGGATTGCTTCTTGTTCCAAGTCCACCAGAATTAGCTGTTAGTCACCTTTAGCAGGCACGTAAAGGGTCTTTCTGTTTGTCATTGATGTTCTCCCCGGTATCTAACTCTTCAATGTTGATTTTCCATGAAACAGCTCTTTTGCTGACAGTCCTTCATCAGACATTTGTGGGCCGGATATCCTTTTCTCCAAATTAAAAATGCTTTTCGTCCTGGGATATTATATTCATGCTCCATCTGTCTCCACCTCATGAAACCTCTATTTCAAGTCATCATACGTGTTTCTCCACTAGTGGCTTTCGTCATTCACTCCTCCTCCTGGGTTGTCCAGCTGCCACTGCAGTGTGGAGTCATTTCTCTAAGCCTAGAACAGTTTCTTTTAACAATGTCTTCTCTTGAATAAAGTTTATTCATACGTCCTAGAAATGATCACTCTCCTATTTGGCAAGCCATTTTGTCTTCCAAATTAAACACAGCCCCCCAGAGTGTTTGCTCTGCAGTGCAAACATTCTTCCCTTCTTTTTCTTCATGATTTTTCAGTGGGCTATGTGTGAAAAGAGTGATATCTCTCCACAGTCTCTTTTGGTTTCAGATCACAGGACTCCCTGAACACTTTTATTAGGTGTTCTAGAGTTCATTATTCCTGGCAATGGCACATCATCCACTTCTTGCCTCTTTTCCCCCATGAGATAGAAAGAAACGTTTTTTCTACTTTCCTTTTCTCCTCTTTATTTCCCTCCTGGTAAGCTCTGAAGGCAGACTCAGCTCTTGCTTCTATTGCTTGCACAAGTGTTTTTACTCTGGAAACTCCAGTCACTTGGCAGCCTGAGTCCATGTGGCTGAGTCCAAACTTGTTTTCTTTGTTACCCTTATGTGAGATTCAATAGTTAAAGCCCTTGCTATCCTCGTATGTCTATTTGTCACCCCTCAGATGGGTGACAGATGTTTATAAGAGAAGTCCATGTTCATAGACTACATAAGCTGGCTCGCATGAGAACTAGAGCTCCAACCCAAAATCAAATTTCCATGTGTCAGCAGAGATTTGGGAACAAGCCTTGTGTGTGCTCCTGACCTTTTGTAGAAGTGATGCAAGTCATCCTGATGTAATCTGCAGGAGAGAGTGTTTTGCTAATTCTCACTCCTTTGCCTGGTCAATGGGCTAAAAGCGGGCATGGAGTAAGCCATGATGCCTCACCTGATGGAGAGTAGCTTTCTGATAATGCACCAGAGTCCTGTGAGATGTCAGACAGCTGGTGTTGACCATGAGAAGCAGTTGAGGTTGGCTGTGGGACACCTCAGCCAGGCAGCTGTGCTGGGAGGTGATTCATCTCCCTAAAGGGCGGGGAGTATCTCTTACTAGAGGTCTGTGCAGCACCTTGTGGGTTGAAGGCTCAGTTGTAGCCCTCGGGTAATACTCTGAGTCCATAATTATAATACCTGTATTCAGGTAACCTGGCAAATGATGGCCTTGACGAATCCTTGCTATTGATTCCCACTCCAGACCAGTGGTTATGATGGATTATGAGGCACCGTGATTTTCAAAGACCGGTTTGAATTATTTTCTCGTTTGCCTTTCTACGGGCAGACCACCTAATCCCCTGGAGATCCCAATCAGCATGAACAAAGAGTTCTAGGCTTTATGGAAAATGCTTGGCACATGGGGGATTTACTGCTGTGAGATGATTAACATTCTTGAGGTAATTTTAAATTGAATGAAGGAAACCATAGCATCAAACTGTAGCATTTCCAAATAACTTCTGTAATGGAATATCATGTCTAGATGTCTGTGACATGTTTGATTTCTTTTAGGCTGGATTTCTAATTTTATTTAACCAGTGCATGAAACCTGACAACCAGAGGCCTGAGATGTGCTTTTTTGGAAAATTATGAACACCTCCTTGGCAATACTTGAGAGGAAAAATGTAAGTAGGTTGTAGGGTATTGGCCAACAAGCATGCTTCTTTGGATGTCGAAAATTAGGTCATAATATATATATATTTAAATGTTTTTAAACAGATTGATGGATAAAATATTATGCAGAATAGCAAGCTGGTTGAGTAATCTGTATTTTCTGTTTATTGAATATTGACCCAGTTCTGACTGATTTAAGGGAAAGAAGGAAATAAGAAATGAGAAGAATGTGCTGCCAAATACTTGGCTTGCAATGCTTTTCCTAGGTGCTCTTATCACACACAATCTGTTTTACTTGAATATCATGAGACAGACACAGAAATTTTTGAATGTTTTATTTCTGATATGCAATAGCACACGAATAGTCAAATCACATTGATTTTATTTCATGTTGTATTTCTCCTGAAAGGCAATCATAACAAAGACTTTACATTTCAATTGCTTTGGAAAATAGCACTTGATTGCTTTCAACTGAAAAAAAAAACCCGAGGCTGCCTTAGAAAAGCAACACTTCAAAGACAACGATGCTTTTCCCAACAAGTTCTTAAAGAACTGTGATTTATTGTAGCAAAATACAACAAGGGATTTTATCCTAAATCGTATGTAAGAAAATAGTAATAAAGCTGTCTTGCTGAAGCAGTCTTTTTTCAGGCAGTTATAGACTTGCATTTGTTCCTGGGTCTGGTGTATAAGCAGCAAAGAGCAGGAGAAGATTCTTAAACCCCTGTTTTAAAATGGTACGTTGGGAGTTGGCGTCTAAACCCTCTTGGATCTAGATAAGACTCTGGGGGTCTTCAATACTGAAGAAAATGAGTTTGACAGGAAAAGTAAATACTTATTTGTATAAGAGCACTAATGCATGTTTAAAAGCCCAAACTCTGGAATCTTTATGGAATTGAACAAATAATTCTTTTTTTTTTTTTTTTTTTCCTAAGTAAATTGCCTCTTTCTACATTTGAATTTTTGCTTTATGTTGACTTAAAGCCACCTCTTGTGTTTGGTCCCCTTGACTCTCCTCTCACTGCCACTTCAGCCAGTCCCAGGGGTTTCGATAGAGCCAGCACCAGCCCCTCAGTGACAAGCACTCTGCTCAGGTGCAGAAACTGCCCTGCTGTGGTATTTCCTGGGTGTGCCTTGCAGCCTTGCATCTCCCGCCTCCAGGCTCTGCTTTCCTTGCCCTTCACAGCTATCCTGTCCCAAAGTCATTGCTTCAAACCCAACCAGATAGTTTCTTATCAGCTACGATGTTGTGAAGCTGATTCCTGGAGGTATTTTGTGTGTAATTGACTTTCTTCTGTCCCTGCCTAACAGCTGACCATGCTGATGGAGGAGATAGTTGTAGCCTATTTTTTTTCAGATGTGACTTGTAAACATTCAGATGCTTTATTAACTCCATCAACTGAAGCTGAAAGTAGCTTTAGAATAAATAAAAAAAAGAAAATGTAAGTCAGTTAGACACCATGTAAGCTCTTCAGTGAGAACTGTCTGTTGCAGAGAGAGAAGCATTGTAGAAAGGATAGCTACAACATCATGTGTTTCATGGCATCCTGCTACAGGTGCAAATTCAGCCATGAGAGAATGATAAACCATCGAATGGTTTGGGTGGGAAGGGACCTTTCAAGGTCACCTAGTTCTGAATCCCCTGCAGTGAGCAGGGACACCTTCAACTACAGAGCAGGGTGCTCAGAGCCCCGGCCAACCCCACTTGGGATGGTTCCAGGGATGGGGCAGTGACCACCTCCCTGGGCAACCTGGGCCAGGGGCTCACCACCCTTACTGTAAAAGATTTCTTCCTCTTCTCCAGTATAAATCTTCCCCCTTCATTTTAAAACCATCACCCCTTGTCCTCTCACCACAATTAACTCTCTATATCCAGATAGGTGGAACTATGTATACCTGAGTTCGAATCTGATCTTATACCAATATATGTTCAAACTCATGCACTCTTGGTGGTTGGGAGCAGGATTTGTGAAAGAATGCAGTGTCTGGAAATTAATGGGATTTGCACTCCTCAATCAGTCAGGCACTTGAAATAGTTATATATTTTTATTATTTTAATTTTTCTGCACTGAACTCAAATCAGAAAACACAGGTCTCCTCACCAGCCATATTCTTCCTTCCAAAGCCAGTGCTTACCCTAAGCCTGAATTTAGCCTTTTTGTCTTTGTAGGCAGTATAATGATGACTTTCATACATTTAACTCCCTACATAAGGCCTCATCTGTCCTGTGATATCATACTATAACTTAAAACAACTGCATAGGAAAAATCAGCTAACAATCCCACAGATTCCCAGCCNTAAGAAAGCTGCCTCTACATAATCCTGAAACTCTATTTTGTAAACCTCTGTGACATTTAGGAAGCTATCAGGATTTGTTAACGTTCCCCTGAAACTCTGTATTAGCTTTTTTGAAGGTGGGATGAATCCCCCAGGCAGTTCATTTTCTTCTTGAAAATGTTTATAAGACTGGATGCAAAAATGTGAATATTAGAGTGACTGTGTTCCTTTAATTAATTGACTGCATTGTTTCAGGGTATATTATTAACTGTTAGAAGTGCATTAAAAGGAAGCAAAAACCTGTTAAAAGTTCTTTAAAAGGAAGCAAAAACCTGTCAGAAATGGTAACTGAATAATCTGTACAAAGGAGTAAGAGAGAGCTGCTGGGTGAATACTGCTTTAATCAGACCTGCTTGCGATGTAGAATTGCCCCTCATCCTAATTCCAGTTGGGACCTTTCATCTGGTACAGCCATGTCTCTGAATCCCTACAGATACAGTATTTGCAAACTTAATCTGGAGCAACAGGTTTTTCTCATGACCTATTGTATAGTCTCCCTTCTGAATGGGCTGTTGTGCTGTGGCATCTGCAAGCGGCTCTGGCTGCAACATAAAGAGCTCTGGGTTGCCCTTATGCCCCTCTGTATTTCACACTGGTGCGTAGAAATGGCACTACACATCTCTGCTTTCAAGTGACACCGAATGGTTCACTTTCTTCTCTATTCATTGAGGATTTAATTGCCCTGCACATCAAAAGCGGAATATCCCCCAATTACCATCCTCCTTCCTAGAAAATAGCTGACTGCCTATCTCAGGAAACTTGCCAAGAGACCCAGGCACCCGAAGGAGAATGGAAATGTCCAAACCCAGGCCAGAGGAGCAGGGAATAAAGAAATTGGCACAGACAAGCAGGTGTTAAAGCACTCCTCTGTTTCTGTGCACCTCCATCTGCGAATGCCTGCAGAAGATTCCAGCTCCAGCAGCAGTGAAGGGAGATACACAGCTGCCTTCTGACAGCTTGCAGGACTCAGTTCTGTCCCAAATGGAGATGCACAGTACTACTTACAACTTTAAGGGTGCCTTAGCAGTGGATTTGCAAGGTGTTCTTGCCTTAAAAATACTACTCTACACCTCTGGCAGCTTCAGCTGTTTGCCAGTTAGAAAGAATTATTTGAGAAAAAAACTCGGGCTCGATCTAAACTGCATCAAGAACTAGGATTTTTGGGAAAAACTACCTTTCTGGTTGCTACAGAGCCCTTGAGTACAATCTGACAGACATTTAAAACTGATTTTTGCATCAAAAGGTGGTAATCCCCTACTGAAGTTCCCACCAACCCTGGAAATTCAAACTCTCCAAAATTCAATCCTCAAAGTTTCAAGAGATTGTTTGTATGTTGTTTCTTCCTCTTCACCTCCTCCTCTGCCTGGATTTCTTTGGTACCTGCTAGAAGATGAAGCTCTGTTTTGGGTGTCTCTGGCAGGGTGTTTCGAAGACAAACAAAAAAGGTGACTGCATTTCTACTCTATGGGAAGCCTGCTGGGTGTTTGTAAAGATTTTCCCTTCCAGCTCTGCTGCAATGTAAATCTCAGCCAGAAATGTTGGCTTAAAAAGTTTGCCAACTCATACAGGAGTCAGGAAACTTTCTAGGCTGATTATAGAGATACGTCTTCAAAGGCAACTAAGAATTTAGAGATGACTTCACTGGGGCTGCATATCAAGGTAAAGAATGCCTTTGAATTCGTAAGGGATGAGAAAATTATTCAAACTCCCTAGAGGTTGCCTAGATAGGACAGTCTGGGAAAAAACCTAGCAATGACTTGAAACCTTTCCAAAGAGACTTCCAGACATGAAAATTGACTTCTGCTCACGTCCCGCATCCAAACCCTCTCCAGGATGCTGAGGAAATGCCTCGCCTGGCTGATGCCGCTAACTCCACGGGGAACTGGCAAAGTGTGGGGGTAGATGAGTGGATGCAAAAGTGACAACTGGCACCACCGCGTGGCAGGGGCTCCCAGCCACGTTACCTTAGCCTAAGTAAGACTCGATCTTGACCCCTGTCCCTCCTTCCTCTCACTCTGCCTCGCTGTGCTGTGACCCCGCTGCCAGCACCGCAGCTTTCCCGTGTCATGGCTCGGGAATATCTTGTGCGTGTGTGCACAGAAACCTGGGCACAAGGTGCACCTTCCGGCCCTGATCCTGCGGATAATTTGTCAAGTTCTTAAATGCATGAACAGTGTCCTTCAGGGAAACAGTGCTGTTTACATGTTTGGGGTGAAGCACATGGACAGATCTCGGTCTTAGGGGTTCTGATGATGTGCGTGTGCTCGTGTGGCAGCTTCAGGTGTCTGTCTGTAAATTAAGATTGCACAGTGAGGAAAATGGAGAGGGACAGGAGTGGTTTCAAGTTTCCCTCAGATAGAGGCAAGCATGAGGAGACGGGATGTTTGAGATGACTGTTGAAGCAGCTGGAAAAAATGCCATTTGTCAGAGAATTACAATAGTCTAGTCTAGACAAGGCTAGTGCCTGAATCAGTTTCCAAATCCTGACAAATTTGTGTGTGCTGCAACTTGGAAATATAATTCAGATTTCCACAGTGATTTCTATTGCATTAGTGTAAGTACACATGTGTATACATTAGCATATGCACTCACAGAGGGAAAATTCCATTTGGTTTACCCTGTGGATCTATCCCTGCGGTTTGGAAGGTGACTGTCACTCACTAGGACCACAAACACAGCAGGATGTTTGCAGATGCCCAATTCAGGCCAGTGGAAAGGCTGTTTTTCCCTTGGCAGTAGGTGAAAAAGCATAAGCTGTCATTCAGACCTGGACTGCAGACAAGCAGGTGGTAAGTGGAGAGACTGTGTACAGGCAAGTGTAGCTGGAGGTCATCTCCCTAAGTATGATAACCAAAGTCAAATTTAAATAATCACACTGATTTTTGGGGTACTTCTTCCTTGCTACTTTTGCATATTGGACCCTCTCTGCCTCTTGTTTTCTCTCCTACTCTTCCTCCTGAGAAGGAGGACGTGATGGACAGTGCATCCTGCTGAAGAAGGTCATCCTTAGCTGGGCTAGCACCCTCACTAGCCAAGCACTATACAAGTCCTTTATAATTCAGCACATCAGCAGTATCTAATGTCTTCGCTAAGTAATTTGCTTCTGAGAATAAGACAGCCATCTGTTTATTGTCTCAGCAAAAACCTGCCTGCTTCTGTAGGTGCAATAAACCACAATTTCATTGTCTGAGAAGGGTTATGACTCTTATTTTTAACCAAGACCGAGAAGACTTGGAGATGTCAGCCCCAGCATTCCCTGTTGTTGTCAGCATCTTTCAAACTGTCGCGACCTGTTTCATTAAAAGCTGTTCCCGAGCGTTGTGTTTAACGACAGCCTTTCCCTGCCAGCCTTGGTTTTCATTATCAGTCTTTGCACTTCTAGCAGCTGGGAGCAGCGTACAGAGCATATGCTCAGATAATTTATTTATATTTAGGGCAAGTGTGGTGTAGGTTGTGCAACGTTCAATTCCCCTTTGGATGGCTGTTTCCTTGATGTGTTAGCACAGTGTTTGCCGAGCATTAGTGTTTCCTGTAGTAAAGACTTGATTCACTGTTGTGTCATACCACCAGTCCCCCGGTACCCCTGCAACAATATTTTTAGTTTCAAATGAGGGTTCTGATGCTGTGCAAGGCGCCGTGGTCAAAAACCCTTCTGTTCTGCTTTCCCTAAACACCTCTTTACATCTTTGCCTTTTGGATCTTGTCTATCGTGGAGATCGAGGTCAATGCTCTTCAAAATAAAATTGGATGGCATGATTTTTGTTCCAGCTCAGTTAGAAGCTTGAATGTTTCCATATTAATGTCTCTCATTCTGTTGCTTTGAATGACAGTGCTTCTGACTGGGAGCTGCCAAGAACGGTTTGAATATTAAAGATGCATGAGTAAAAACACAGTATTTTATTAGGCCAGTTGTTGAATGTCTCAGAAATATGCCTTCGTATCACATCAAAACTGCCAGCAATGGCAGAGTTTTTCCTTTGCAGAAGGGGGGCCTTGTAAATAGTTGTATTCATTGGAGTTAAAATTAGGTTTCTGTGGTGTTGACTTGCAGCCAGCTTTTCCCACAGGGCAATTTATTTAAAAAAAAAAAAAAAAAGCCCTAAAATAGTAATGTGTCTAGGACATACTCTGTGAACGCAAGAGTCCATGTGGAGTAAAGCTTTCTTTGTGTTTCTTTAGTCCATGTTTCCTTGAAGGAATAGTGTGGCCATAAGCTAACTTCCCTTTCTCACAGAGGGAGTGTACAACAGTTTTCTCCAGTTGGAGCTTTTATAAGTGTGGTCTATGGGATTATGGTTACAGAAAAGGATGAAAATGCTTCCTCTCAAAGCACTGATCTGGGAGAGTTTGCCCAGGACTGGTTCTTGAAGATATCCTTGGTTCTCCCACTGTGTTGATTGGATTTTTTAAAAAATAGGAATCAGATGGATGTCAGTGTAGTTTTTATAAGAGACAATAGTAAATTTTCTAAACTGACTGGTATTTAATGTGCATCACCAAACAAGTAAACTAGAATTTGCATTGCACATTGTGGTTTCCTTATTTTGGTACATTCTGAAGGCAGAAGTTCTCTGTTTCCCCACAGAACTGCCCACTTGGGCAACAGTGAGTTTTCTCCCTGCCTTTTGTCCAGGGTCACAAATAAATCTTGGACTTTCTGCCAGGCACACATTGTTCATTTCACCCTTCTCTCTCACTTTCTTCTGGCACAGGTCCACGGTGCTTTGGTGTGCAGACTGCCAGTTCACCACCAAAGTCTCCAGGAGCAAGGGCTCTCCCGTATAGTGTTTGTCAGAGTGAAAATTAGAGAAAGTTTTCCTGATTCAGCTAAGTACAGGAAGGGAGATGTGGTGTCATTTGTCATAGGGAATTAGGATTCACTTTCTTAGTCTTCTACCCAGCTCTGCTTTTTGGTCTACTGAATGATCGTAGAGACATAGAATAGTTTGAGTTGGAAAGAACCTTTCAGATCATCTAGTTCCAATACCTCTGCTATGGGCTGGGACACTTCCCACTAGACCAAGTTCCTCAAAACCCCATCCAGCCTGGACATGAACACATCCAGGGACTGGGCATCCACAGCTTCCCTGGGCAACCTGTTCCAGTGTCTCAACACCCTCACAGTGAAGAACTTTCTAATATCTAATCTAAACCTATCCTCTTACAATTTAAAGCTGTTGCCCCTTGTCCTGTCGCTCCACTCCTTGATAACAAGTCCATCCTCATCTTTCCTGGAGGCCTCATGAAGTACTGGAAGGATTATGGATAATTATTTTGATTCTTTTGTGAAAGGTCTTATGGATATTGATGGATAAAGTGAGTTAGGTTTCCGGTATTATCATATGTTTAATTTGTCCAGCCTACTGGGTATTTCAACAGGATGAAATACCAATACTTTTATCTTTTGGCAGTATCTGCTTTTTGAAAGATTTCTTATCCTTAAAAGTTATCTACTCACTATCAGTCCGAGACAGTGTTGCTACACCTGCAAATCAATTACAAGTGAGCTTCCACATATGCACATTGCATTATTTGATTTTGTGGGGAGAAAAACAGACTGAACGAGGTTAGATTTCAACCCTTGCTCTTCTGCTAATAGCCTTGCCTGATTCACTGCCACAGATGAACGTCACAGGCTTCCCCGAGCGAAGTGTAGCCAAGGTGGAGTCTTAAAGATGGTCCTAAATTCAACCAAGATACAATAGTTCTCTTTTTGCCACCTCCTGTAAGCCCCTTGTGAATTCCACTGGGTTAATTTGCAACGTCCTATAGCTTAAAAACCAAAATCTGCATTTTGAGGGCAATGTTCCTGAGGAGTTATTCATGAAGATCGGTCACCCAGAAAAAAACCCACACATCAAAGGGAAACCTTTAAACAGGACCTGTTTAACTAACAATTATAAAATGAATGCACGATGCTTTATTCTCAAGCAGGTATAGTTTGTGATGGTACACTAAGGCAGTGTAACTAACTGCAGTGGCTAAATCTCCTTCCAGCAGTGGTCTAGATTGTGAGGTTATAGATACAGCAATATATGTCATCTGTCCTCTGCTCACTCTTTGGCTCAGACCTTGCTTGCTGTACCTCCCACCTTTTTATTTTTCATTAGCATCCTATGACAGGGAGACAAAGAAGTATGAGAAATAGCATGGTTTGCTTCTTAGCACGGAAACCCCAGTTTATCCAAGAGATTTGTATTGATCTTGCAGGCTACACCTAGCTTTTGTTCATTTTTATTTGAATTTTCAGTAGACCAAGAGCCTCTAAAGCCAAGTAGCTGTATCTGTCTGTATGAAGGAAGGCAGAATGGGAAAATGAAGGTGTACAAAAGGAGGAGGATCAAGGAACTGAAATGAAGGTTTACCAAGAGTCCCTTAGAAAGCTACTGAGACCTGTGATTTTTTTTGTCTTGTCAGAATTTGGCTAGGTTTGGAAAGGTTTGTGATAAAAAATAAACTTCTCTGCTTCTCATTGAATTCAATTAATGGCAGTGAGTAAATGTGGACAAATGAATAAAGCATTCTCCACTCCTTTATTTGTAAAGCTTTCTCTGTGGCAAAGTCTCTCTCCATCTTGAGTGGAGAAATGAACCATCCTGCCTTTTTTGTTTTGTTTTGTTTTGTGTTTTTGGCAGGGTATGACAGCTAAACTAACATTTCTGCCTGCCAGCTTGTCTTGGAGTGTGAAATTGAATCGAGGGCAAGAAAGAATAGTAGTGAGTCTGAAAAGCAAGGGGGTTTTAATATAATTTAGGTGTGTAGAAAGACCTGTTTCTGTTTGCATTATGTGAAATTTGTAGGGAGACTTTGAAAGTTCCCTTTGCTTGTTTGCATTGGCAGGTACAACACTAAAGCTATTTTGCATCTGCCATCAGACTTCTGTTTCTTCTGAATGGGGGGCTTGGGGAAGAAGATTTGAAGGGGCTGGGGTGTAAACTTATAGTTCTTGGCCAACCAGTCACCTTCTAATGAATGTATTCACTTATTTATTGAAGAAATTGGAGTTTGATCAGCTTCTTGGGCCAAGCTGGATTTTCATCTGGCTCAGTGGAAGTAGGGGACTGGAGCTTGTGTGGCAGGTTGTCTCCTCTCCCCAGCCAAGCCAGAGCACTGGCATTTCTAGCAGAGGCAGAAAAGCCTTTCCTTTCTGCAGAAAACCTTCTGCTTCTTCAGTGCCAGTAAAAATAAGAAAACGACATGGCTTAAATAGCAGACCTCCCTCAAAATAACTCTGTGGTCATGGAGCTGAGGGCAGAAATTTTTCCTTCTCCATAGCATAAGTGAGATAAAAGATTTGCATGAATATTACTTTCCCGTGGCCCTTTCTATAAGAAAGGGTTCAGAATTTTTGAGTGGTTTCCTTCAAGGAAGAGTAAGAGAGGTATTAAGCACATTTTTCTTTTGGAAATATCACTGGACCCTTCTTTTCCTTGCACTGGAGAAAAGAAGCATATTAAGATATGTTCACTGCATTGAATTTGATTGTACTATTTTATTGGGTTGTTTTACTCAGCACTCTTACCTATTCTTTGTCACTTTTAGTTGAAGTGGTTCCTCTGGCAACAAATCATTTTCCCTAATCAGACCATCCAGCCTGGGAATTTCTCTAATTTACTCCATGACATACTTCAGTAGGTGGAGGAATAGGGAAAACGGAGGAATGCTGAAGCTCTTTTGCACACCCCCACTTACTGGCATCCTGAGATTAAAGTTCTTCTTTTTCTCACCACAAACCCCTGACCCCTCCGCTTTCTTGTAGCTCAGCATCCTCTAGATGGCCCTTAGGCACAGCTTACTGCCTGATATGTGCAGATAGCTTAATAATAGGGGCTCCTGCTGTGAGGGTCTTATGGATTCTGTGAAATCCCAGAGGGATTGAAGGAAATCTGCATTAGAATGCACTGTTTGGTACAGGTCTGTGCACTGAGCGGGTACACAAAAGGTAACGGAAACTAAATGTGTCAGGCATCATCTTTCTAATCCAATGTGGGGGCTGTTTAATCTCTTTCAAAAGATGTCTTAAGAACTCCCAGTGTCTTCATTGAGCGCTGGGCTTTCACTGCTGCCCGTATGGGGGCTGGGGCTGTTGGGTGGTGGGGCTCTGCTGAGTGTTGCTCCTTCTCGGTGGTGAGCTGCCCGAGAGGGTGTTTTGCTTAATTAACACATAGAGGCACGTCTGCTGCTAACCCATCCTTGCCACTTCCTTCAGCCCAGGCAGGAGGCTCTGATACTGGGTCTAGAGAACGTGGCTATAATCCTATAAACAGATCGTCGAGGGGTGACAGGAGAGAACTGGGAATTCATTCTCTTTGTATCTAAACTAGAAGGGATAGAGAAGCATTATCAGGGAGTGCAGTGGTAGGACGAGGGGTGGTGGTTTCAAACTGAAAGAGGGGACATTTAGACTAGGTATTAGGAAGAAATTTTTTACTGTGAGGGTGGTGAGGTGCTGGAACAGGTTGCCCAGAGAAGCTGTGGATGCTCCATCCCTGAAAGTGTTCAAGGCCAGGTTGGACAGGGCTTTGAGCAACCTGGTCCAGTGGCAGGTGTCCCTGCTCACTGCAGGGTAGTTGGAATGAGATGATCTTTAAGATCTCTTCCAACCATTCTATGCTTCTATAAATTAGACCTGAATCAGTCAGGGCAGAACATGTCACATCATCCTGGCTACAGCAATGCTAGCACTGCACTCCAACACCTGGCTGCACCTGTGTCCACAGGCACCTTTTAAAAGTTTCACGCCTCCTGCAGAGTCCTCTGGCTCGGACACCAAGCTCTGGACTCAAGATTCAGTTTATGTTTCCTTCTGTGCAAATGTCAGTCTCCTAAGCCACCTATGGAAAGCTGAATGCCATGGGAAAGTGAAACAGTGTCTGGACTTGGGGAGGGGTGAGTGGGGTGGTGGAAATGTACATTGAATAATAAGTCTTATGACCCCCAAAACTCTAACAAGCCTGCAACTCCTGTTGGCTTCTGGAGGAGTATCAGGATTGCAGTGTAAGTCCCAATACATGTGGTATGTTATATGTTATGTAGCAACCTGGGGATGAGAAAATTCTGGGTTCTTTGAGGATTGCCATCATGTTAACCAGTAGTAAAGTACGAGTAATATGCCAGGAAGAAAATGGATGCACTGACCAAGCCAAAATGAAGAACTGGTACAGGCAGGCCAAACTTTTATCTGTACTGATCTTGGCCTGCTTGTGTAGTTTCACAGTAGTAACGTCTGGCTAGTTTGCTCAGTGTACAGTGTGAGAGCAGAGTTAAAATAAGGACCAGGTAATGAGAATGATTAATAACTCAAACAACTTTTTTTTTTTTCCCCTCTTAGTACTCAGAGATCATTTTTGCTGTAAAATTTTGAGTAATACTAGGAAAAAAATCTGAATACTTTACATGGCAAAAATCAGCAAAGGACCCATAATTCGGAGAAGAGTGGAGTAAGAGCTGTAAGTAAGAGCTGGTTGTACTGGTTGTGACTCAGTTGAGCTACATTATGTGTATGTATAAAATGCTATAGGCTTTGCAAAGACACAAAAGAAGGGGAGAGGTAGGAGAAAAGTGCAGAATCCCTTTCTTTTAATCCACCTTCCAATATTTGGCTTAGCTACAGTATAAGCAGTAACAAAGAACACTGTGTATTTATTAACTGAATGCTCAAACTTGCATATAAATGTGTAGAGAAAGAAGAAAACCATAGCATTTATGAAAACAGTCAAGTTCTGTCTCTCTTTGTTAGCCCTGGGATCTCCAGTTTTGTCCAATATGTCTAACTGGTTTTCAGCTGTGCTCCTGGGACAAAGGAGCTACGTCTTTCTAGGGTCCACTACCAGCAACCACCTACACACCCCCAAGTGATCTGCTTCTTGCCCTTGTCTGAGTCCCTGTGGACATACTCAGGGAAAACCTGCACCAACTCTCATGGGGATGAGCCCAGCTCTGTGTTCATCCAAGAACAGGGATTGCAATGGAGCCTTTGTGCATTGTCAGTCTCAAACTGCCTTGGCTATTGCACCCTTCTTGGCTCAGCTTTCAGTAGCACAGAAAGTGGCCCTTTGGGTAGCCTGAGTCTGAGATTTTGATGTTTCAGGTATGTCAGTCACCACACGGTCCTCCATCTTCCAAAGATGATCCTAAGTTACTTTAAGTAGTGCTTAGGGTGATGTTGTGGTGGTAGATTCACTGACAGTGCCTATCAGGAAGATGCTAAAGTTGTTACTGTTGGAACCAGGGTGTCAATGAAACTATATATATCAATATCTCTTTACAGACTGGCACATTGAGACAAATTCTGGACTTTAAATATGTCTGTCAATGTATTCACTTGTCTTCACCACTCGAGGGCAGAGGCCCCAGGGTTCACTAGAGGGATTTGAATTACTGTAATACATTTTCAGTTGATGACAGGCAACTAGAGCACACAACATATTGTCCCTCTCTCTCTCTTCTGGCCTATTGTGTGGTTGGTGGAAAAGATTCAGATGCAAAAGAAAAATTGAAAATACATTGAATATTTAAAAAAATGTAGCTATCTCTTCATTTATTTGTTTTAAATAGCTCTTTCATGTGTTGGGACAAAGGGACATTGTATTAATTGTGAAGTGTGAAATGTTTTTCTTGTTTGCTTGGGACAACAACTGGGAATACATGGATTTGCCTATTCACACTTTATTGTTATGACAGCATTTTTTTTCACAAAGTATTTGAAAGGCAGCGCTATGAAAGGACTAAAGTTGGCTATAAATCTGGAGGAGTTTCATGCTTTTGTTTTAAGCTTGCGTGTATGAGCTTTGTCAAAATTCTGAGTCTTTCATCCATGGTGTCTGTCTGATTCAAGGGTTCTTTTCTTGTTCAAATATCCTTTAGTAAAACCCATTTGACTGAAAGGCTGTGCAAACATGAGCTGGCTATGATAAGAGTCCTACATGAAATCTGTAATGTGCTTTGTCAGCAGGAGTTTTTTTCAGCTGTGTGCCTTAGTAAAATTCCCCCCCCCGCCCCCGAGTACGTTCATTTTCTTGACGTTCATTTCTTATTTATAATTGCTGTAATTTTGTGATGGATTTATGACAATGAGCCATTATGCTTTAGGTGATATGTTAATCCACTGTGGATTAGCCTTACTTGAAAAATACTGCCCTCGTCCAAGCTGTGTTATTAAAACAAGCAGCATCAGAATTTAGGTCCCAGCCATGACTGAGTTTGCAGTGGGTCTATTTTTTATGTCTCCCTTTCCTAAGTGAGCTGCCTGTCAAGTTTTCTTTAGCCCCAAAATGCTAAAAGGCATCGTGAGGAATCTAATCCCGAAACTTTGCTAAGCACAGAAAAGGTGCTGGAGGAGAACACATTAATCAGCTTAATCAAAACTGAAGGACATGCTTTTTCTTTCAAAGGTGGTTGTCATATGTGAGTATATTATTGCACAGGCAGGAACTGAGAAGAGAAGGGTTCATTTAAACCCTGTCTCCTGTAACGTCCAGGATGGCTGTTGAAAAAAATAGCTGTTTGTCTTGTAATAAGTCACTTGCATCATGCAATACACAACTTATTTTCGTTAGCTAGTTTGGTTCTGCAATTGGTTTATAAGAAGAACATGAAGGAAAACTTTTCTTTGAAAAACTCTGTTTCACTGCTATTCATTCCTGTGTTGCTGTTTTTAAAGTCTGAGCTTTTCCAGCTCCTATTCATCTCCCCTCACCTTTGCTTTTCTTGGTGAATGCCTACGTTGGCATACAGCTCTAAGACTGGAAAAAAGGAGACATTTTACCACATGCCTCTGCTAAACACTAACTAATAATGTGCTGGATACTTTCCACTCCACCCAAGCTGCATAATTGTTCACCATATGAAATGAAGTTAATTCTGTGTAATGTTTTGATGAGTAATTTTAATCAGGGTATGGAGAAACTGTTCTCAAGTCTGGAAATGTAAGTGCTTCCTGTAGTAAACAAATCCTGTGGTTTTAGCATTTCATTTGATTTGATTTTTTCAGATGATGGAACATGTTTCTTTTCTTGCCTTATGGTCTTCAAGGCTAAGGAACACCTTTCTAGCCCAATTTAATTTGTTCTTTCCTTAAACCAGCTAAAGGGAAGAGAGAAAAAGGTAGTTTTCATCCTCTGACAAGTCAGGAGAAGTCTTGACTGTGTCTTTCCTTTTACCTGTCCTTCATGTAGCAAGGGTGTGAGTCTGATGTAATGTCCTCTGAAAATAAGTGGTTTCTTTTCAAAGTCCACAGTGGATGTGTCTTGCTGGAAGAATACATGGGGAAACTGTTGAATGCAAGTTGATTTGATGCTTTCCAGCACACAGCAATGTCTGCCGGCACCTGGAACCAAATGGATCTACCAAGTAAACTCCTGACTTCTGGCAGTGGCTGCCAGAATGAATTTGGTCTGTAGGTCTTAAGCAGTTTTTATTGCATGTCCTAAGGTCTCTGGTGCTTTCAAGGCTCCTAAACACACAAGCTCTGTTCCAATCTATTTGAAATGTTTGAAAGCAGTAAGAAGTTACAAAATGAGTGCCTGGTAAAAGTACTTCTATTGTGCAGTAGTTAACAAGGACTTGATCACATCTGGGGTGGAAAAGCCTGATCTGTTTTCTTCTTGGGCTGTTCTAGAAAAGCTATGGCTAAAAAGGCCAAGGTACTTAGTTGTCCAGAGAAAATACAAAACAGTTTGAAAACTTCCACTTGCTAAGCATGTTATTTACAGGTGAATGAAATAGATTGTAAGCTTTGTAAGGACTGCAAGAGTACATTAAGGAAAAAAAATACCTGGATGTGCTGGCTATTAATTTATTGTATAGCTATTGCAGTTTCAAACTCCCTGTCCCTATATGTGTCTGTGTGCTGCCAGGCTGGGTACCAAAGTGGAGGGAGAGCAGGGGAAAAAGGACCACAGATCACTGTGGATGTAGTGTATGTATTGCTGTGAACACCCAGCATCCATCCCAAGCATAACTCTTGGAAGCAAATTTCCTGAGAATATATGAATGGTTGCAAATCATGAATTCACATTTTTTAAATGCCCTCCAATATTTTCATGTAATTCTTTATTTTTATGAGTTTCCCATTAATTCCCAGAATGTTTCCAGAGAGGAGACACAAACAGGAAAACCTTGGTCATTTTGATATGTATGTAAACAGGAAGGCAGTGGAGTCATGGTGGGGTTCTTAACATTTAGCAATACTCCTCCATTTACTATTGGTAAACACTATTTCACAGCCCTGTTGGAAGTCTGAAGTACCTGTCCCATGAGCTATCCCGTCTCCCTCTTTTGTTAAATTCTTTGTCATATATTTGTCCTTTGCCAAACACATTACCTGCTATTTTAAAACTGAGAATCTCCAGATGTTAATTTTTTGGTAAAGCAGATTTAATTTTCCCCCTGAAAAATACCACGGCAAACAAAAGATGCATGCTGTTACAGAAATGACAGGTTTCTCTTTTTTTGGCAGGTATTCAATAGGCTGGGAGTGCAGGGAGTGCCTGCTGAAGTTCATTATTCCCAAAATGTCTTTTCATTCCATGCTGAAGCAATTAGGGATGTGCACCTTATGTTACCGGGCAGCATCCATGGTGTAGGTGTTACCCTGAGCAGGGCAAGAGGGGAGAAACTGCCCTACCATCCCCTGCAAACAGCTCTAGAAATATATATATTGCGTGACATCTCCTCAAGTCTTCAGGTTATTTCAGCTTTCATTTGCTAAGAAAGAAACATCTGTGAACGTTTGACTTGATGGGTCGTGCTGTGACATCCAGCAGCAGCACAGCCCCAAGCTGCAAACTGCTCCACCTGCCTCGCCTGGCGGGTCAGCTACAAGGCAGGGAGGAAAAAAAGCTGCAAAGCTTTAAAGGGCTTTAACTTCCAGTCACAGTACTTTATAGCTTATAGCACTTCTCTGTAGTAATCATTGTCCCCGTTTATGCAGCATCTGCTACTTGGTGATGTTCTCGCCCTCTATTTGGAAGGGAGAATCACGTTGATTTTCTATGATCTGGATGATTTCACAAGTTATTTTGGCACTACATTTTGTTTCCTAAGCTGTTTAAGGAGACAAATACCTGTTAAAAAAACCCTGGTAGCTCAGCCTTTCCTTGCCCATTGCATAAGCACACCCGAGTTGTATCCATTGCCTCTCAAAAGTCCAAAACTGCCCCTCCTTGTGTGTTAACCTGATCTATTTCTAACTACACAAAACACTGAGTTTGTCATTCAGCAGATTTCTTCTCTCACCAGCATTTTCTTCAGTTCTGTTGCTAACACAGTTAGAGCAAAACAGAGGATTTGATAATATTTTAATATATTGAATTTTAAAACATTAATAATTTCAACCTGTGTTTTCTACAGACAAAGCAGGTTCTGATTCTATCTGCAATGTATGGTATTAACTTTGGTGAAGCTCAGAGATGTCCATTAAGTGTACCCTTTGATCTTCTACCTGTTCCTTTGTAAGTAACCTTCAGAGCAAGTCCACTGGCAGAGAAGCTCGGCTAGAGGACGTATGTCTGGCTGCTTCATTTCTGTGCAGAGGCACCAGATCAACACCTGCAACACCCAGCTAGGAATGGATACCACATATTGTACCACTCACATCCCGGAGCTCCCCTGCCTACGTAGGGACAGAACAGATTGTCAGCTTCTGTTGGAGCCATCTAATAACCCACCATCTGTTTTTCATTTTTAATTTAGACATGAGCAACAGACCTGAATTGAAAGTGCGGTTCCAAATCTCATGAGGGTTGCTAGAAATTCTTCTGAGTTTAATAATTAAATAAACAAAAAAAATTATTTAATCTCTCAGCAGAGATCCACCGAGCTGTGCACGTGCCTGCCATGAGCAACTCCAAGCTCATTACCTCATTTGTTCCAGCCCCCGCGCTGTTCTGACTTGTTCCTTGTCACATCTCAAGTCTGTACCATAATTTCTTCAGGGCAAGGACTGTGTGTGTTTGCTTGGTAATGTATCTATGGGAATAACGTAAAATGCTAATGGTATTAACAGCAAGAGTGAAAGGTAATTTGGAAACTGGAATTCATTTTGAAGTTTGGCTCTTTGGTTCATCTTGAGTAATCAGGCAGAAAACAAGGAGAAGGAAGAAACATCCCCCTCCAAGTACTTAAAATTAAGAATAGAGCCCTGGCCCAGGCTGCCCAGAGAGGTTGTGGAGTCTCGTTCTCTAGAGGCTTTCAAGACCTGCCTGGATCTGTTCCTGCATGGCCTGCCCTGGGTGTTCCCATGTTGGCAGGGAGGTTGGACTCAATGATCTCCAGATCTTCCAACCCCTACTATTCTATGATTTGAAATTAGAAATGCCAATAAAGCCATAACTGCTGTCAAGGAAATGGCCAGTGAAATCACCAGACATGCCTGCACTGCTCATGAGCCCAGCTCAATGCCACCCTGATGTGACATAGACACTGGGATTTTTGCTTCTCTTTGGTGTCTTACAGCTGCAGGAAAGGGTATGGACATGGTGCAGATCCAGCCAGGGATGCAGCAAGCTCCTTGGGTACAAAAGGAGGAGGAGTTGTCTTGGATTTGGAGCATTGTCTTTGGAGCCTGGTTTGGGGATAAATCTGCCCTGCCAGGTAGAAACAATGACTCAGAGGGACCACTCCTCCTCCTCCTCATTCCTCTCCTGTCCAGAGTGGTTCTCTCCCTACAGCCTCTGTCATCACCTTCTCCTTTTCAGCACTGTTGATGCGTTCTGAACCTGCCTGCTGGCAGCCCAGGATAGGTGGGTACCTGGAGGGCTGAAGGAACATTGGTATAAGAGAAGAATATTATCAAAATACAGGGTGTGAGAGTGAGGCTTTCCAGGGACTGTCTCAAGATACTGAGGACTGAAGAGTCACCAGGGTCAAGCTTTAGAAAGCTGTCAGATGTATCATGCTGGAGCTAGTTCCTAAAAGACCTTTTCCTCTGCCTGAAGGGGTAATGCTAACAGGAGACAGGGAAAAGGGAAAAATCTACCCTTCTGGTGTACATGGCTTGGAGATAAGAAAAGCTGAGTGAGGTCATGTTGCTCCGTGGACTTCAATGGCAACATGCTGCTTTATGTAAAGGAGAAATGATTGCTAGAGATAAGAGATACTGCTCTCATGGTAAATGCTAGGTTTCAGCTTCTGTCTTGCTACCAGTGCCTCCAAATTTGTATGAAATGAAACCATTTCCAATTACAGGTTTGGATTCTAGAACTGATTGCATTGACTGGGTATCACAGCACATAAACCTGGTGGATCTAAGGCCTGGGGCACCTTCACTCAAACTCTCTTTCCAAAAGTCTGACATTTCCAGCATCTCCTATCTGTGTCAAAATGAGTGAAGGAGTTCACTGGTGGTGTCAGAGGGTTGAAAAGCAGTTATGGGTTGAACAGGTGATTCTCTCCACCAGGAAGACAGTGAATGGCACAGTCCTTTGCTCCCCAGGCATAATGCATATATTGTCTGTTGTGGGTCTATGGTACCCACTTTTTGATGTTCCTTCTCCAGTTTGGGGAGTTAATGCTACCTTGGGATTCTCAGCAGCATCTCAGTGCTCAGTAAAGAGGTGGAAGTCAGCAAAAGGGGACAGTCCAAAGGCCAGTGTCCCTGATATAGCTTCAGGGACTTTTGCCATGTGCTCCTATTCTCCTTGGGGTGCTAAATAGGGCAGAAGACAGAATCCCATGGAGTGGAGCCAGGATATAGAGATGAAGCAGAGCTGAATTTGCTGCAGTGCTGTAACAGCAAAGCCTTCATCTGAAGACTGCCAGTGGGAGAAGTCAGCTGGAACTATATGGCTGGCTGCTGGCAGAGTGATGAGAGACGTCTCTCTCCTTTTGGCATCACAAATAGTTTTATCTGTTTTGCTTCTCCCTGACACGCCAGCATGGTGAACAAGCTGAGAGAATTTGTCTGGTACAAGTGCCAGCAGAGGAGAAGGGGAGTGGAGCAGCAGAACTGCTGAGAGCCATGAGGAAATGATGTGAAGCTGGAACAGACATCCCTCTGGGTCTTACCTACTTTTTGAAACCTGTAGTCTTGGAGTTGATTAGAGAGAACTTCAGTCTTCCTCCAGCTCCAGCCCTACCCACAAGACAGTATCTGAGCTGATAATTTGGAGGGACTATTGTCATCCCAGTGCCTCTGTTATTATTTCCCCCCCCAGGAAAACAAGAATGTGGCTCTCTGCATGGTGAGAGAGGATTTGAGCTTTGCGTTCAAGCCTGGATCTCTGAATGGAAAGACTGAGCTCTGCACACCACTGTGCAAAGTTCCTTGCAGCTTTCTGCCCAGAAGCTGTGTCTCCTGTGCCAGCTCTCAGCCGTGCCCAGCTTTCCCAGCATGTCCTGCAAAACCATCCTACTTTCTGCTCCTAATTGCAAGGAACACAAAATTAGGGTTAGGATATGTGGGTATTGTCATGGCCCAGCTTCAGAAAAGCTGACTGATAGGACTACACAGCAGAAAAGATCTGCTAGGGAGATGATCCTGCATAAGGTCAGCTAATGTGAAGGAAACAGCCTTTGTCTGAGTCTGCCAGAGGAGGAACAAGAAGTGATTTTTTAAAAATTATTTAAAAAAAAAGTTTTCAACATCTGCCTGACTGTTGCAATCGCCCTATTATTTGCTGCATCATTCTTCATCCTTCTGTGGGAGGGCCGTGGAAGGCAGCCCTGCTGTTTAATCACTTGCCTTTACTGCTCACTTGCGGCTAATACTTGCTCCTCAGCATTGCAAGTGGAATGCAGTAGCACTGCTTTGCATTACCACCGTGTAGCTGAGAACCAGGCCAATATCATCAAAATTCAAGGCATTCCTTTTCCCAAACACACTTTACATGGAAAAGTACCCTTAACTCTCTCTAGCCCTGAATACCAGGCTTGAGGGCCTCTTTACCTGCCAAGGATGCTGGGCAAGCTTACAGCCCAGATAAATCACTGGCAGCTGGGGAATGGGTGGTGGCTCTTGGTTCACCACTTGAAAGGCAACTTTCAAAAATGAGTTGGGATTCAGCCTTTAATTTTGCACCCACAGATTCGAACCTGTAATCAGATGCGAGCTCGGATCTGCAGATCTCATCTGCCGCAGTCCTAATGCCATCACTATGCATATTGCCTGCTGAAATCCAGAAGAACAGTTAGATAATTAAACATCTCAACCTCTTTAGTTTTTCCCACCACTAGTTATGAATAGAGAATTAAAAGGCATCAAGTCTTCTGCACACGCCCTGGGTAAGCAGATTCTTGTTCCCCTTCTCTCCTGGTCATTCATTCAGCATCTGTAAGTGCTGCTGGTGGTTTTCCCATTTATCCCAGGCTGTTTTCCTAAGAGGAGCCCTCCAACATGATACTCCAAATGGAATTACTGTTATTATTATTATTATACAGAAACCTAAACACATACTTTCAAAAAAATGAGACGTAATTTAGAGGGGATTCTTTAAAACATATTTATTTTCCTTCCATTTCCAAACCCAAACTTCAGGAAAAGTTCACATGCAGCAGTCAGTGCTCGGGGCTGTGTCTGTGGACAGCCAGAACCTCAGCATCGCTTCCAGGGGAACTCTGCTCCACGCAGACAGGCAGAAAATTGTCATTTTTATTGGCATTCCTGTTGCAGCAGAATTTGGACAGGAGCATGAAGGGGCTTTATGGCACAGCCTCATTGTTTGTGTTGTCGCTGGTGCAAAAAAACCCAGTTAAATTAAAAACCTGCAGCCTCTGTTCTTTGCTTCAGGATGGGAAAAATGGTCCTGTGGTCTGCTTCCTTCCTTGAAATGTCACTCCACACTTGAAAGAAAAAGTAAGGTAATGAAATGGAAAAAAAGCCCAACATGTTTTTTCACTTCTTTCCTAAGTGTGTGTAATCAGTACGAAAGTGGAAGGTATGTTTTTGCTGGGACACTAATTGAAGTAATCACTGAAATTTGTGTTTACTGCTGGGTAACGTCATATTGAAACAACTTCATCCACAGAATGATGGACTTCACTCACAGGATGAAGTCAACTGTAGTAAAATTATTTGACTTACCTTGAAGTAGGTGATTCCTATGAGTATTGTATTATTTTATTAAGAAAAATTTAAGTTTCTGCACAGAAGCAAGCAATGCTTCATCAGGTTTGGGATGTCCTCTTACCTCTCCTGTGGGAGTATGATCTCAGTGATCTGACCAATTTCCATCTGGAAGCAAATGTTTTCTGGGTGTGATCCCAATGTTCAAACACACTGACCATGCCTGGTGGCTGGAGCCTACGCCAGAGAAGCCAGACGATGCCAGGAAGACATCACTTACAATGAAGTCATTAGATGGGATTTTGCTCTGAGGCTGTGGTCTCAGCCACGCTTCTCAGTTCTTGAATTATGATTAATGCTGTGTCCAGGCTAAAAATTTAGATTTTTTTAGAACTTGATTTTTCTTTTTCCTGTCTCATTTGAACTGTGTCAGGCAAAGCCTTTTTCCTCCCCTGGTAAAGCTCTGTAATTCTCTTATCGTGCATCCTTTCGGCAAGCTTCTGCTTTTCCTCTCCGCCTTGCCTTTCATTCTGGAAGTTGCAGGACGTGTATAGTTGTCATAAGCACCTACTCCTTTCTACGTCTCCAGATTAATCTTCTTCTTTCCATCATTTTGCACTCATTACCTTGCTTTGGGGCAATTTAGAGTGTAAAATCTATGGGGTGGAAATTTTACTTGCGTGCACAAAACGCACCCGCAGTGGTATGCAAACAATAATGCAGAAGGCTTATTGTGTATTTTCAAGGGCTATCAGGGAAAAGTTCTCCTTGCACATGGACAGCCACCCTGGAAATCGAGTGGAATTGGTATCTTTGTAATAAGCTCCCAGAGATTAATTACTTTGTGCTCTTTTGTCATGTTCAAACTATGTGAAACACTACGATAACGTCAGATATCATGCAGGCAGTAGCTAAGTGGAAGATCACTCAGAGAATTACCAGGATTTGGGAATTCATAATGTTAAATCTAACGTCCATTAATTCGCTAGGAGCAGTGAAGTGCTGGAGGTACCTGTCTCCCCAAGGAACTGTCACAACAGGACGCTGAGCACTTGCAGCCCACTGATGTTTCCATGGAGGGATGCTTGCTCCAGCCTCTTGGCCAACTTCCCAGTAAGGATAATTGGATTTTTTAATTTTTTTTTTCTACTTGCATTTCCACTGCTTGTTAAATGCCATAGAGTATTTACTCCACATTTTCTGGCCTTAACTGTTGAGTGGTAGCCTTGAATGCTGTTACCTGCCCCAGAGGTGCAAGTGGTAGGGGGTTTGTGAGGCTGTTCAGGCTCCTTCAAGATTAAAGACCTTGTTTTAGGAATATCTGGTTTTATTATTTATTTAAAGGATATTTTCATGACACTGCAATTTCTAACCCAGCATGGTGAGGCCATAAAATAATAGTAGGTCTGTTTAGAAGAATGTGTTGTATTTGGCACATTTTGGGAATAGCAGTACAAAGGAAGAAAATAAAGTTGCAATGTTTATGGCAGCTGGGCTCTCTGTCCGTTGGTAACCACTTACCACAAATAACTGTTTGCTGGTGCCCACACACGGTATTTTAAGATCTGAGCTCTTAAAAAGAAGCTCTTAAACATCAGGAATATTTAGTGCTGTACAGCCTTCTGGCCACCACATAATGACTGCAGTGTTTTTTATGAAAATGAAACTCATCACATTCTGGGCTTTGCTTTAAGACTTCACATCAATCACTCAACCCTAAGCTGTGCCTCACACCTTTTCAGTTTCCACAGCCTTGTTCTTCCCGTTAACATTCGTCTTAGTGTCTCTTTTCAGCCTTCCTCCTTGCTGCCTACCCCTTGAGGTACCCCTACCCTACTCTTTCTCCAGAGCCTGCCTCTGAACAATCCTCCTACTGATCTGGAGGAGAGAGGGAAACCTGGTCAAGTCCATAAGGCAGACACAACTACTGCCTCTTTCTTACAATAAAAACAAACCCTGAGCATAAGTAGTGAAAAGATCGAGCAGCATGCAAGACATGCAAAGGGAAAAATATTTTTGTTCCCCCAATTAAATGTGGGGCTTCATGCCACAGGATATTTTGAAGGACAGAAATAGATATATTTAAAAAAGAAAAAGAGCAAAGAAAATGAATGAAGGCTGGATTCATGATTTGTTATGAAATGCAGTGACTCAAGATGAAACAAGCTGCTTAGAAAGCCCCCTGAAAGCTGGTAGGAGCTGTGAAAACCAAGCGTGGGCTGCTGGTCCTGCGGGAAGTAGGTGGATCTGACTCAGAGCCATTCTTAGGTGCTTTACAATCATGCCAACCATAAGGAGTAAAACAATTACAAAACATGATTACAAAGTGTTGCCAGCTGTATAAATACAGTTAATGTAATGCAAGAGTTTGCCTCACTGATGAAATGACCCAGTTCTTTAACTTTCTAATCTCTCAGTGTCCTCCTTTCTGCTTAATAATGTCTTTCTCCTGCTCTGCCATGAGTTTTGTCTGCAAGCTCCTCAGCTATACCTGTGTCTTCTTTCTGTAACATCATCTCTTGCAACTAAAAAAAAGTACAGTAGCTTTATTCATTCATTCATTTTTACTTTCTCCCATCACTTGAGAACCCCATACACTGTGGCTCTCCCTTGACTCCTTAGTCTCCTCTCTAAGCAGTGGACAATAAAAGCTGCACAAAGTCTTTCCACCAAGGCAACAAATTGGGTGGGCCTTTCCAAAGTGCTTGGTCCTGTCTCAGTCCCTTGTCACAGCCCCTCCTGGTGGAACTGGGGTTCAACAAGCAACAAGGCCAATGCTGAGTGTCTGAAAACTCTTCCCACCAGTCTGTTTTGCTTTGAAAACCTCCCACCCACTGGTTGTTTTTAATTAGGGGGTTTGGCCTGGGATCACTGAATTACATGACATGGCATGAGAATATACATTGTGGACAGAGTGCAAGGCTGGTCTGTGGAGTTTAACTGTCTACACAGTGCCTTAGCATCACTCTGTGTGTTGTGGCTCGGACAGTGCAGGCAGCAGTCAGCTGAGTTTCTTGCACTAGGACTTCACTCTTTCCTATCTAGGTTCGCAATACCATGAAGGAAATGAAAGGAAAGATAAGCCACTGCTTCAGAAACCTCATTTATCCTGTCTCTTCTCATCTGAGCTGCTGGTACACAAAGAGATACTGATGAGCTTTGTTTCAGTGCCTTGGTGAGGACGCCGGGCAGCAGGGCGATGCTCAGTGCTGCTAGTCACCAGATGTCCCGATGCTGCCGAGTGTGAATGCACCCACTGTAAACAACCAGGGACAATGGGGACTCTCAGGAGGAGGAATGGCCTTGTACCAGGGCTAGTAACTGTACCTGAAATAATAAAGGGGCAATTCAGCTCACTGGGATGGCAAACTGTGGCACAGTGCAGAAGGAATGAATGAGGAAAGATTAGCGAAGCTTGGCAAGTGCAGGCTGGCACATGATAACATTATTAGTTCTGTCGTTTGATGCTGGGTGAAGAATGCAAAAAGCAAGTGGCTTTAGTCAGCTAAGTTAGCATAGGATATTGCTAAGGTAATTTTCTGGTATTTTCTGCTCAGTTTGCTTTTTCTGTCCCTCCTGAGCCATTCCTCTTCTCCTTTCATCTGGTGATATAGACCACAGGATTCCTCACATAGCAAAGACCCAGTGGGGATCGATACACTCAGAAATTCCTGGGGTGCCTTACCAGCAGCTTGGGCAGGCTTTGAACAGATCAAAACCTGAGTGGCTGGCTGGAGGCATTTGTGATGGAGGAAAGGTAGTATCAGAGGGAACAAAATGGTCTGATGAAATCCTGTGCCCTGAGAAATTGGAGAGCCTTGCTCAGGAGGGTGAGCACACGTTGAGAAACCAAACATCAGGCATCTGGGCTTGAAGATGTTGGTTTGTACTCTCTGTGACATACTTTGTAAAACAGAAATCTTAATGTAAATAGTAGCAGATAAAGGATTTTTGAAATGGCCCGTTGCCTTGAAGAAAAGGAGCTGGGCAAGCAAACAAGCAAACGCAGCTGAGAGAATGAAGGTCCCATAACTCACAGTGCATTTGTTTACTTACTTTGGCAGGAGATGCAGGTGTGAGTTTGTTCTTTGTTTCTTTCTGCAGGCTGGAAGAAATCCTGCCTGCTCTGTGCCATGCAGGTAAAATAACCCCAGAACTGAAGAATATTCTTTAAAACTCTGCTTTGACACCATCTTTTTTTTTTTTTTTTTAATGAAAAGACATAGGCCTTTTGGAAAAGATGTTGAAGGACCAGCTAAAGTTAAATAAATAAAATCTGCAAACTTTTTCATACAAGACTCTAACAATGGTTTTCATTTATTCTCCTCGCCTCTCTCTGAAATAAGCTAAACTCTGAGTATTCATGGATTACTCTCCCCAGTTTTGCTTCCTGGCACAGATCTTTGCACATTTTCACCTCTCAGGTGTTGCAAATCTCCACGGGCCCTACTGACTGCAGACTCTGCACACTCTCTTCTCGGTTATATTTGTATTTTCAACTTTCTAAGGATTTTTACATTCACGCTTTTTAATCTTAGTCAGCTTAGACCCTTTCACTGAGAGTTTAATGGTATCTTCTCTGAGGGCACAGAGAGTTTGGGCAAGGGCAAAGAGTAAGAGCTGTAGTGAGGATGGCTGAGCAGAGCCCAGGTAGGAGCTGCTGAGGAACTGGTTTTGGGGAGGACTGGACACATCCAGCATCAGGAAAGGGAGTTTAGTTTTCAGAACTAGATGCAGCTGTGGGTAAGCTCTGTAACCTGAATCCATCTCCTGTGGGATGGATAAAGGGGAGAATAAGGGGAACGTGGAGATAGTGACTTGTGTGGACTAAGTAGAGGTATCTGGTGCATGGAGCTGTGGAAGCTGGAGGGCAGGACGGGAGAGGAAGAGCAGGGAGAAAGAGGGAGAGCACACAGCTGCTCTCTGGATGGTCCGTGTATTTGGCTAATGATGGTAATAAAATAGGATTAGCTGCTAGTCCTGGATTGATGGCCGTGGCAATTGCCAGACACTCTGCTTCCCTTCTGTGAGTAAATGAAGGTGGTGGCACGTGGAAATTACTTTTTAAAGCTAATTAGCTGGGTGTTAAGTCTCATCAGACACTTAACGTTTCAAACAAGTACAACCTGGGTATAATTGCAGCCTCTGTAAATCTGTTTGCCCCATTAATACCTGTCACTACCAATTATTTAATTCCTCCTCAGCTGTTTGAATGCTTGTTTCAAACCAGGTTTACATGGGTTTATTAATTTGTTTCTTGTACTGCCAGAAGATAGCAGGAGCTTTTCAAACCAGAATAGATGTTTCCTGCTCCACGAACTACAATCTGAAGGTAAGAGATGGAGACTTGAGAAAGACAATGAGGATTGTCAGGTGTGCTGCTAAATCTTTGGTTTGATGCTACAAGGTCTGTGGGAGATTTCTAGGGTGCAGGCAATCCCATGTTTGAAAGGGTTGGTGTTAGAAGGACCTGGTTCAGGTCTCACAGACGTGACTAGGAGCTTTCACCAAAGCAAACAGAGCCTGACTCATGGAGGAGACTTCTGCTCTTTATACCAGCAATGGGAGAACCGTAACAGCAGTAAAACAAACTCCAGGAGAGGGGACAGGCAAATGAGGTAGCTCTGGGGAGCAGAGCAGAAGCTCAACAGGGGTGCTGGAGGGGAGAGGGGATCACCTGCCCTGGAGCACCAGGGAAGTGCAAGAGGGGTGAATTGTCCGTACCAGCCTGACAAGGAAAATAATAACCAGGAAAAATCTTTATTGGAGCTGACTCAAATGTTTCTACTGTATATTAAATGAGAATGTTTGCTTTTACTGCTGTTAATTTTCTTTTTATTTTTCTGGCTGCTGTGTCTCTGCTAAAATTTTTGTGGCACACATGGCTCCCTGGTAATTTGTACGTGCATCCTTTCAGGAATAATATGCTCCTCAGCTTTTTGAAACAAACAAACCCAACATTTTTTTTTAAGTGACACCTGTTTGTTGTGAGTATTAACTGGAAAGAGCAATAAAGAAGTGGGCTGGCAGGTGAAAACCCTTCTTGTGATCTCCCTGTGCTTATCCTGAATGCTTTTAAGCTTATAGTATCAGAATAATTAATTAAGGTGGTAATTCTGTGGTCAAACAGAGTGCTCCTTTGGCTCGCAGCTGCTCAGCTGACATGCAGCAAGCATTTCTGTGCAGTGCGTATGCGGCACGCTGCGGTCCTGGCGACGGAGGAGAGGAGTTTATTTTGGAAACTGCTAATGGCTTTGTTTGCACATTTATTCCCTTCACTGAGAGAGGCTGCAAACTGTTCCTGTGACCTTTTGTGTTACTATGATAAGAAGCTGTTTTGGAGGAAAGTAGGTCTGGTGCCTTGAACACCCAGGAGCCTTTAGGAAGGTCTTCAACCCAGCCACATGAAGGGAGGTGCGATGTTGTTTGCAGCTGGAATCCATAGGCTGGATGATATTTGCTAGGGTAAATATTTAGAATTTGGGTATAGGAATTTAGAAATAAAAAGAGGCTAATGTAAATACTTATTCAAAGGGCAGGATCTTTGATATGGAGAGTCCAGTTATGGAGGCATCTCCAACCATTGCAGGACTGCTTCAGGTTGATTTCCAATAGAGCAGAGAGGCACATGCAGAGGGGAATGTGCCTTCCTGCCTTCTTCACTGTGGCACTCTGCAGAAGTTGTTGGATGCCAGTTGAAGAGAGACTTTTTGATTTTTAAAGGGGGAAATTTCAGGGTGGTGTGCTGACAGGGCAGCAGCAGACCCCACAAAGTGTTCTTCTGTCTTCAGACCATCTCTTAAACATAGCTGCAAAAAATTAAAGTTTAAATGTTATTTTTTTTATATAAGAAGCAAGCTATAAATTGTGCCTGTTCTTTATTTTGTCACTAAAGCTGTAAGCAACAAGGATGTCATATTGCCTTCATAAATTAACCCCAAACAATTAGCTTTAATTTATTTTCAAACTTTGGTAATATGTGTTTCCATATATGGCCCCAGATTCTATTAGTAAGAAAAGTGTAGTTATGTGAATCATAATTTATGGTAGGGAAAACTCAGTTATGAAGGCAGTCTTACTGAAATTCCTATATGTTTGGTTTGGGGTTTTTTCATGATTAAATAAGTGGCTTGAAACTGGTCATTTAAAAAAATAAATGAGCAGAGCTTGTTGTTTTTGCAGAATCCTTTTCAGATTGTTCATGTAATAATATATAAAGCAAGGCATATTTCCATAGCTGCTATTCTAGAGTGAACAAAGGTTGTTATTAGATGTCTAGCCTAGATTGTTTGATTTGAACTGCAGTCAGAGGGATGAGTGCATGCTTGACATTTCTTCCCCAGTAAAATGTCTAAAGCAATGCCAGCCTGGGCTCCATTATGGGAAACTAGTAAAATCCATTCAGTATGTTCAGGAACAACAATTCTAACTTTTAATAAACTTACAAAGTATATAACCACTTTTGGCCATGTATGCAGACAAAGGCTTTTGAAGTTTTTTGGGTTTATTTTGTTATTTTTATTTTTAAAAAAAAAAAAAAGTAGGTTTTCTTAGATATGGAAAAATCACTAGCAAGATCCATATTTACTTTATGTGGCTGAGCCTGTTTATATTGCCCAGGCTAAGGATTATATGCCCTCAAATGGGAGTCTTGTCTACAGCTGCTGTGGAGAGTCTTTATTGCAAAAGGTGATAGACAAAAAGTGGAGAACTTTATTAATGTGTATGTAAGTAATGAGAAAAGAAGACAGACCAGGAACGTTGATTTAGCTCAGTTCCTTGAACCCTGGAAGTACTTTAAGTATATCCCTGAGCCAATCTCTGCTGAATAAATAATGGGGGTATATCTTTAAGTTTTATTAGCTTCAATGGGGCTTACACATGTGTTCAATAACAATGTATAATAAACTCTGCTGCACTGGAGCTCCAGGTTTGCTTTTCAGCATTTGTCCAGCTTGTCCTGACAGTTACAGATAAAACCACTCTCTGTGTTCATAGCAGTATTATCCATGCTTAAAAACATTAAAGAAATAGATAAGGGGCATTTCTTGGATGCCTCTTGGATTCCCTGGAGATGCCCGTCTCCTTTGACTGATGGTTTGACATCCTTGCCAGCACATCAACTTGAAGTATGGTGCTACTTAAAAAACCTCCAACTTGCCTTCTCTTTTAAGCCATAAGATCTTCATGCCAAGGATTCTCTATTTCTGTCTCTCAGTCCAAGCTCTGGGAGGAAGTGGCTTTTCACTGAGGTTGCTGAGAAGCCACCAGCTGGCTAATGGGATCTGCCCAAAGTTGGACCAATGTCACTTACCCTAGAAATATAAACTTTTTCTTGCTAATGTCTCAGGAAGTCAATCAAGGAGGCATCTCTTCCTACAGCTACAAAAAAGAGCAGACCCCCAAAACCAGGGCAGCCATTTCAAGCTTTTTAATGCTACTGTAACTCAGCCAGGAGGGCTTGGCAGATCACTGTTGGGGCAGAGAAACACAAGGAACTCCCACCTAGGACATTTGCACTGTAGGTATGCTCTTTGTTTCTTCACTCCCCATCCACCCAAACGCAGAAGAGAGAGAGAAAAGGGGGATAGAGGGAAGAAGTCCAATATTGTCTCCAAACCCTCTGCTAAGTGATTAGCAGAACCAGGACAAAAACTTAATACGGCTTTCTAGTTGTGGGTAGGAAAGAAGAAGCCATGGATCAATATCATAATCAGATATTCGTTACTTTAGTTATTGCTGTGGGAGCAACAGGCATTGCTCATGTATCTTCTTTACTTAATGGAATTATTTATGTATCTTTAGGTATGCGTAAAACTTCTTTTGCCGCAGCAATTAGTTAACCAGCCTGAAGGGCAATAGAAGAGGCAGATGACTAAGACCAGAAATCAGTGCACAGAAGTGGCCTCTACCACACACCTTTAATCCTGGCTCTGCTGGAGCCCTGTTAAGGCTTCCTCAAACAGGCTGTGTCAAACAAGCTGGGGGGGATGCTCTTAACTCACAGTCTCAGCCAAGACTGATGTGGCAGGAAGCATCCTGGCTCTGCCACTTCCCAGTAGCAGAAGAAAGTGGTTTCAGTTCCTCTTTTGGGTTCATGCCACCTGAACATGGATTTATTTTTATTTTTTTTGTAAATAAAGAATGTGTGCAGCTTACTTCACCTTGGTAAACACAGTGTGAGCATAGGGGTAAACTTGATGCTAGCAGAGAGTTCATGACTTTTGAGAGGCTGGTCTGGCAGCTGGGGAGTTACCAGCAACCATAACCTGGGTTCAGGGTTTCAGCCTTTGCAAGCAAAGAAGGTAGAGTTAATACCATGAGGGCTGATGGCGCAGCACAATAATCATGGCAGATGTTGATGAGATTAGTGCAGAAATGATCATGAACCAAAACCAAGACACCTACTTATATGTGAGATCCATTTCTAAATGAAGGAAGAAGAAACTTTCCACAGTAGCTGCACTAGAACATGAACAAGCTGGGCAAAGCAGAAACATGTCTTTGCTGTGTCTAGCTTGGGAGAGTGTCCTGATTAGGGATCTGCTTCTCCACCACAGGGTCTTACCTGCTTTGGGATTTTCTTTTTGACAGTTGGACTAGATGATCATTGTAGGTCCCTTCCAGCAGAACTAGTTCAGCTCTGTTCCTATACCCTCTGATCTTAATTGAGCCATTTTGGTGTGGCTCTATAACAAAAGTGTGTCAACAAGAGCACCAGTGCAAAGCAGGATCTTCTATGCACAGGCAGCCTCTTGGCAGGAGACCTTCCAGGCTGCTCAAGGGTAAGGTCCGATATGCCAAATAATAAGGGTAGGCAGTAAAAACTCCAAATGAGAAGGAGTATATTGGTGACAAAATGTCACTGCTGGATGATGTAATTAATCTGTGGCACTGTAGCATAGGTACAATAACCAAAATCCTCACCTTTCCCCCAAATTATGGAAGAAGTCATCTACGCAGTAACTTTGCCTGCGAATACAAAATGTGGCTGGGTTGGTTTCACTTAAAGAATGAGAACAAGATGTCACAGATCGCTGTAGCACATGCAGCAAACTGGGGCTCTTAGTCACTGTCAGTTGTTTTTCTAGTGGCTGGCAGCTATCACTTGAATTTTCCTAGCTAACTAGATTGAGTCCAAAAATATATGCCCCCTAATCAATTTGTTATGGAGAAGAGACTGAGATCTTTGTGCATAAAGATTTTTTTTTTTATCACAGTAAATTTGTGTTTCCTTCATGAAATCCCCACTTCGGGATGTCCATATCTTTGAACTGTTTGTCTCAAAGTCTTTTTATAAAGGTTCAGGGTTAGTACCTGCTAACAGTAGTTGTTTTCCACAACACTTTGCATCAGTGTAACTAACACTTTACTATGTGTTGGTTTCCTGTCTGTGGGAAGCTTTACTTTTTCATTTCTTTCCTGAAGATTATTGGATCATCCAAAACAAACCTGATTAATTAGACCCTCATCCTTCATACTGAGGATGACATCTTCTGTAAAACAAATCATTTTTAATGGTCGCATTTCCAAGCGGTTGTTGGTGCTGTTGCATTTCTTAGCTTCTCACTGTGGACTTCCTAGTAGTTTATGATGGTGTGATGTTTTTAGTCTCTGTGTAAGAGCAGAGAGCTACTGCCCTGCCATTTCTAGTGTCAGTGTCAGTCTGTGTTTGCCACTCCTGGAGTGAAATGAATTTTTGCGTAAGGCTTCTGTCACTCTAAAGTTAAACTTGTACAGTTTGCAAGCATTGCCATTCCTTTTGTGGGTGTTTTTGTTTTTAATGCATTTTGATTAAGATAATCTGTGAAAAGAGTATGTGACTGGCAGTATGCTGACTGTTGTGCCATCATACATTCCTGTCAGGATGCCTTCAGTAGTGGTCCGACAACTTTAAAGATGGAGATGAAGGAAGACAATATGGCCCCAATGAAGCTGGTTTGAAAAACCCCCATAAACTTCAGCACAATCAGGATTTAATCCCTGCTATTTCACAGTAAAGCAAAACTACATGGGAGAGAAGCTTTTTTAAAAAAATAATTATTAGAGAACAGTTGTGATCTTGCATGTCAAATGTATTTAATTATAAGGATTTTTCCAGTATCTCTAGAGAATTTAGGGACATTCAGTGGGACCTTCTTTTCTGTTTGGAAAATACTTTGCCCATTGTGGGCACTAGGAGAGGAAAAAATTGAAATAAGCTGTCTCCAATTGCAATTGGAAATGTAATACAATGGGAGAGGGCTGAGACCCACGGGGAAGGCAGTGGCAGCACTCCCACTGACCTTAATGGGAGCTGGACCACGTCCCACACGGCCTCAGAGACATTTGTGGGGAGAAAAAAAAAAAAAGTCTACTGTAAAACTGAAAGATGAGAATGAAGAAACGCATGAATTTCAAAACTCTGTGGCTCAAGTGGGGTCAGCGCCAGAACTCGCTGAAGCAAACACAAAGTCAACGGTCAGGCTGACTTTGACTCGGTCATGTCTGTCTTTTTGTTCTGTGGAAAACTTTGTCAGTCTGTTAGCTACTACCTTTAGAGAATATCCACTCACCATGCAGATAATAAACATCAGCAACATTCCTCCTCTGTATAACTGATACACTGGATTTTATCCATCATCAGTCCTCACTAACGGAGTCCATCAGGAGCTCATGACCTCTGCTCTCGGGCAGTTCCCCACCTAGGCATCCTCAGGGGTATCTCCCATGGAATCAGCCAGCAGGTGATGGGGATGCGGGCAAGAGCTGGATCACCTTGCAGACTGGGGAGAGGCTGGCAAAACGGGGTCTTACAACAATGATATCTCTGGTATCGCAAGGCGAGGTAGACCATGGTGGTGTATAACTGCTGCCACCTCACAACTGTTGAAGCCAGAAGCAGAATGAGGAGAAATCTTCATTAGATGTAAAATATTTTCTGGGTTTGAAATGCAGCTGAGGAAAAGCTTGTTGCTGAAAATGCATTTGCTGCACATAGAGGAAAAGGAACGCCTGAAGGACTGCAGAAAGGGGGTGCAAATGTTTTCTACATCACTAGTTAAGGGCCAGCAAACGCCAGAAAGCCCTCAAGCTGCTATTGTCTGCTTGCAGTTTTGTGAAATTATGGAAAAAGATCTCCATCGTGGTTCAGTTCCTGGCAATCAGATGTGCAATGTACAAATGTGGGGAGTGGAGAGGTGAAGACAGTAAGAACACAAGAGCCTCATCCTGGGTACTGGGATGAGCTTTGATTCCCATGTCTCCAAGCGCATTGATGCTCCAAAGTACATAAAAAAGTTTCCATTATCCAGAACTTTCAACAAAGCAGGGTTCACACCAGCTTGGGAGGAAATTAGGAGGTTCCTCAACCCCAACCAGTTCTCGGATAAGCAAAGACCACTTAAGGCAACACGCAGAAAGAGCACAACTCCCAAGAAAAAGGTTGCTTGCACTTTCAGAAGAACTTGCTAGAAGCCACAACGCATTTTGGAAGGAACGGGGATCATATTTCAGCCTTGGATTTTAGGCACACGTCGTGACAGCCCGCGGCAGACATGCCAGGAACTTCATTCCGTAAATCACATTTCTTGCAAAGGAGGCCTCTGTACTCAGTAGTAGTAGCATTTGTTTCTTCTTTTTCTTGGCTGCTTTGCTTGGAAGTAGTGTAAAGACTTAACCCTGGTGAGAAGGACCTGCAGAGAAATAACGGAGTATGTGAGAGCTCCGGCTTTTGCCTTGTTAAACGAAACTTGGTCCATATAAACACCCTTGGAAAAAAACCACTGGTAATGCTGCAAACACAGGATTCAGCAGCGGGCTGTTTTCATTTAGCTTTTTGGCAGCATTTTTAACAAGAATATGTTTTTTGCGACTTTCAAACCAGACACATCATCTTGGATGAACTATAATGGTAATAAAAGCATTGCAAATATCTCTATTTCTAACCCAGGGTTTGCTGGAAATGTCTTACTACTTAGAGAAGAAATAGAGCCTTCGTGTTCTGAGCATAACAACTTGCTTAGGAGTGTGTAGTAAAGCATATTCCTGTCTTTACTCGCACTCCAGCCTTACTCTTAGTGTTCCTGCCTTGGTTTACTTAGTATCACACCATCTTGTTATGGGTGGCTTTGACTTTCATCTCGCTGTATTGCAGAAACTTCAGAAGCTAGTGACCTGAAGTACCTTGCCTTTTCCCTCTGAAGTATGTGATGTGTTTAGTGTAATGGTGTTTCATATACACAAGGACTCATCTCCTCAGATGAGTTGTTTGTAGAGCAAAGTCTCTGTTCAGTCAGCTGCTGAGGGCGAGGGAGATCTCTGCTGTTGGGTCAGAAGATGCTGCAATCCGGCAGGAGATCCAGAACACTTCTGTATAAATATTTTTGCAAAGAAATATATATATATATATGTGGAGTGATGATGTTCAGCATGACTGTAGTGGCAACCCTTGTAAAAAGAAATGCCTGGGTTGGAAGGGAGCTCTAGAGGTCATCTAGTCCACTCCCCTGCTGAGAGCAAGAACATCTTCCACTAGAGCAGGTTGCTCAGAGCTCTGTCAGCCCCACCTTGAATGTCTCCAGGGATGGGGCCTCAACCACCTCCCTGGGCAACCTTTTCCAGTGCTCCACCATTCTCATGGCAAAGAAATTCCTCCTTATTTCTAATCTAAATCCACTCCTTTCTAATTTAAAACCATTACCCCTCATCCTTTCACTCCAGGCCTTTGCAAACAGGCCCTTTCCAGTCTTTTTGTAAGCTCCCTTCAGGTACTGGAAGGTGGCTAGAGTGGAGATAATCATCATACAAAGGGATTAATTAGCAAAAGCACCCATGGATTTGGGGGACAGATGTGAGCAGCTGCAGTTCAAAGTTCCTGCCTCTACCAGAGATACTTAATCCCATCAACCTCTCTCACAGGTAACCCCCTTAGGTCACCCTCAGTGTACCTAGCTGCAGCTGAAGGTTAGGTAAGAATTTTCCCTCACTGCTATCTGGAAAGGTATTTCAGAATCTCTCTCAGTATGTAGAAACTTGCTGATTTCCACATCTACATTTTCTTGTCCTTGCAAGCTGGTAAGCTTGGCATCAGTTGGCATTGTTAATCCTGAGGAGCACAGCTCTATTCACTGTACCAATTAATTCAGTCTACTTCTTATCCTGGTCTGTTCTGATGCCCTTGTTCCAGAATGGACATTCTCATCTTCCTCTATTTGACAGACCTTCCCAATCTTACACTATCAGAAAAAAAATCATCAACATGCTTTTATTTTCCGTGCCAAGAATATTAATGAAAATATCAAATATATTCAGCCCCAGGACCAAGCTTTTGGGAGCTCTCCTCTCTGACTCCCTCCATGCTGGCTGTCCACTCTTCAGCTTCAGATGGTATCTCCAGCTTCCCTGAGAATTTCCTTCTGCCTCTGGTGAAGCTGTTGCCAGAAATGTTGGGCTTTACTTCTGCACAAAAGCTGGAGGAACCCCTCCATGACCTGGGATGAGACTGCTGGCTGTTCACCAAGGCAGGAGAGGCTCTGTTCCAGCACAGTCCTCTATCCTTGATGCCTCATGTTCTTGTACCCTGCTAGCTATGGAGTAGCCTGCTGAAAGGTAGCAATGGTGGGGCACCAGACTTAAAATAGCCAAGGGTTTGATTTGTGTTTCAATTATTTTACTAAACAAAGCACTGTAAGAATGCACAGAAGCCCTAAAAAAGTAATAATTTCCATAGCAACTACTCTTTTAGTCTAGAAATTAGAAAAAATAACTGTTGACTTCAGAGGCTATGCCTAAAAAGCCCTGCAAACAAGGGAAGGAGGGGAGGGAGTGAGGGGGTGATCACAGAATTTCCTAGGTTGGAAAAGACCTTTAAGATCATCAAGTCCAATCACTAACCTAACACTGAGAAGACCTTGACTAAACCGTATCACTCAGCACCATGTCTGTGTGACTCCTAAACCCCTCCAGGGATGGGGACTCCACCCCTGCCCTGGGCAAGTCATTCCAGTGCCTGATAACCCACTTGGTAAAGAAATTCTTCCTCATATCCAATCTAAACTTCCCTGGGCACAACTTAAGGCCATTTCTTCTTCTTCTATCACTTGTTACTTGGCAGAACAGACCAACCCCCACTTCTCTACAACCTCCTTTCAGGTAGTTGTAAAGAGTGAGAAGGTCTCCCCAGAGCCTCCTTTTCTCCAGGCTGAAGAACCCAAACTCTCTGAGATGCTCCTCATAACATATGTGCTCTGGACCCTTTGCCAGCCTTTTTGCCCTTCTGTGGACAGGCTCTAGTGCCACAGTGTCCTTCTTGGAGTGAGGGGTTCAGAACTGAATGCTGTACTTGAGATGCGGCCTCATCAGTGTGGAATACAGGGTTAGAATCACTTCCCTGGTCCTACTGGCCACACCATTCCTGATACAGGCCAGATGGCTTAGGTAAGGTAAGCTCCACAATTCTACTGCTTTTTATAGTCTCCTGAGGTGGTTGAAATGTGCTTTAAGCCTCTTCCATCCTTTGACATGCAAGAAAAAGTCTCACTCTCTACCACAAAGCCAAGAAGTACATCTTTTTGAAGTACAGATGATCAGGGTATGCAGAACTCCTGAGGCTGGAGCTCAGAGCCAAAACACATCTTAATAATGAAGAGCTGAGTGTGGAAATAAATTGCCTCTTCCAGAAAATCATTGGGTTTGTAAGCATCTGAAAGGTAATGGGATGTTTATCACCAAGAACCCTCCAGTGCTTCATTGCTTTGATTAAAACACATGCTGGCTGTCCATGAAGGTATGGATTTGGTATGTCCTCAAGCAGCTGCTTGTCACCAGGACAGCCTTTTTTTCCTTGCAAATGTGGCATCTGCAGAGAGGAGCTTCCCTCGGAGGTTGTCAATTGTGCTGCACTCTGCACACCCCAGCAACTGCAAATGCAACTGCAGCACAGATCATCGCCTCCAAACTCCCCATCACTTGTGCCCATGCAAAAAAAAACAGAGACCTCACCATGCCCTATGTGTTTACTTTTTCACCTCTGCCCTCCTTCACCCAGCAATGTGAACAGCTCTCAAACCTCACTGAACGACAGCTCGTTGCAGGATATTTGAGTGTGATCACCTGAAGAAGGAGTGAGGGTGCAGTACTGGGGTGGTGCTGGTTGTGCCTTTACCCCACTGCTGCGTGCCAGGAGGTGTGCAGCGAGTTAACTTTGCGCCGTGCTATTGCTTGGAGGTACAAGTCAGCCTCTTTGCATGAATGCTGCCCACACAACAGAGAGAACAGTCAAGCTGTAACACGCTGGAGACACCAAGACACACCTACTGGAATGGTGCTTGGCCTCCCCCTTTACCTTTCCTTGCTTTAGCCTTCCAAAGTTGAATGGAAAATAACAATCAGGTACCGTATTGTTTATTTTCAAGTTTTCTGTGCCAAAGACAATAAACATTCCCTGCGCTGTGAAGCGTAGACAGTCACAGAAACAGCCTATTTCCAGTACGCTTCCTTGCTGATTTGCAGCTCTGCACAGCTATGGCTTTTCTCATTCTGGGCTTGTGGTGACGACAGCAGCAGCAGCAGCCCTGTCTGTGCTGTGCTGAGGTGCTTTGTTTGGTGTGAATACCGGAGTTTAATGATGCTTGATGCAGCATGGTCTACTGTAACATGGTAGGTGGGACAGAGGGGCTCTCAGAGAGCTGCCCATGCCCTTCTGAATGAGCTGGCATGAGCATGTCACTGGGAGTCAGGAACTGCTGAGGCACAGCTTCACCTCAAGAGGAACTGACTGTGTGTTCGCTTTCAGAACCCACTTGTTGTGAGGTGCCTCCCTCCTCTATCCTCTTGGGGTATTTAATTGAAAAAGCACTAGTGCAACAATTTTCTATAGGAGTGTAACCACAGGCTTTGCAGAGGGAGGTCAGCCTCACAACATGAGGAGAACTACAAGGACTGTACAAAGAGCAGGTGGTAGAGGGAACAAGTCCCCTGTGATCACTACCCTGTCTGGTGTGTGTGGTTGGAGTGGCCATGACTGTGTCTGCCCTGGGTATTTGTCCCTTGGTTGGAGTGTGGGGACCAGAGAGGGAAACAGGGGAGCAGAAGTGATGTGTGGCTTCAAAGGCTTTCTGCTGCCTGAAGCCACCAGGAAGGCTGGGATGTACTGTCCCTGCTGCCAGTCATACACCGCAGCTGGTGCATGCTAGAATTTTGATCCCTCCATGCTGACCATGCTTTATTTTCTTTCCAGTATTAAATTGGGCTAAAGAAAAGATTGGATAACCAGTCTTAATTTAGGTTACTCAGGAAATTCCTGTAGAGTGTAAATTTACACCAAGTTTACTGGCTATTCTATGCAAACCCTCTCTGACAGTATGTGTGTAACCCCATGCTCCTCTCTGTGGACAAACCATTAGTGCAGAGGTACTGGTATGGGGAAAGGGCTCTTTAATGAAGAGAACTTATAATGAGGTTCTGTGGCTGGAAGTTGAAGCTGAAGAATTCAGACCAGTAATAAGGTGTGCATTCTTGGCCACTGGAGAATTTAATATCTGAAACAATTTGCCTAAGGACATGATGAATTCTCTCTTTGAAAACTTAAATTAAGATGGGTTTATTTTTTTCTAAACAATCTGGTTCAACCAGAAGTTATGGTCTTGATGCTGGAGGTACTGGGAGCAAGCATATGACCCAGGTGATGCAAGAGTTCAGACCAGACCCTGCAAGTCTCCACTTGGGTAAAATAAAATGTTTTGAAAAATATGTTAAAACCTTGCTTACTCTCATGTTTTGAATCTAAATTCAACCTCCCCTGCATGAGCAAATGGGGAGAAAGTGAGAACAAATGGTATTTTCTGAGTGTTTCTTCTGTGGAGTGTTTTTACTTTTTTTTTAATCTATTCCCCCAATAATTTCTCAGGGACGTTAAATGTGCTTGACTGAAAAGGAATCAGATCACCTTTGTAGAACTTCTTGATCTCTTTTCTTGTCCTGGGGAATGGGTTACTACCTGCCTGCTAGAATACCAGTGCTAAGGGAGAACTCACCAGGAAATAGTCCAGGCCAAATAATGAACTGCACAGTACAGCAGCCCTTTTTCTACTCATTTTCCTACAAAAACAATCCACATGCTTAGATATTTAAGGAATGCAAAATAAAGTGGTGGTAGTGACTTTGACCTATTAAGTATATTTTTCTACTCTTCCCTTGGTATACTGCTGCATGGAAGAGACTTTTACAAAAGCCCCCGTATTTGGCAGGGCTCAGACCTCCCTGGCTGGAGCAGGGAGGTCCTTCTCCTCCTGGCTTCTTGTAGAGGAGCTGTAGCTGCAATATAGTGACATCCAAAGCACTGCTACCTGCTCAGACGGCCCCTGAATCCATGATCCCCTGCAGATGAGCTGGGATGAGTATGGGCTTGGAAATATTTACTGCACCACTGTAAATACCTTGGCTGGCAGGAGCTAACAAGGCTGTTACCATGGCTGTGATGAAGAGTTAGTAACAGGCTTTTGATAAGAGGGAAGAAAAGGTCAAATAAGATGACCTTTGTTTGATACAGTCCCACAGAAGCATCCTCTGCAATCCAAGAGTACCCTACACACTTTTTCAGTGTTATGTAGATCTACTAAATTAATCCAGTACTGATGGTCTAGATGAACCCTTGTGCTTATTTCAGTTGTTTCTAGACCGAGGAAAAAGGAAAGAAAGGCCCCTATGCAAGGTCTACTTGACTTTTCTCCATCAATACTGATAGTGGTGAATGAGTATATACAGGGTGTGCCAAGCTTGACTATGTTGTATGTGAATAATGTCTTCTCTTAATACTCTGGAATTAGTAGGTAAACAAAAAAATGTGGGATTCTTTTTGAAATTAATGTAGTGATTCCAGTATTTCCCATGATTTTATTCTTTAATGTATTTTGTCAGCTGGTCTGACTAGCCCTTGGACCATGTCCTCAGACTCCCTTTCTTATGCTTTAAGAAATTATTCTAATGTGTGTTACTAGCTATTTTATCTTGTTATTTTACTGTGAACACAACAGGGCTAGAGAAAAACAGAATTATCATTTAAATTATCATATTATTTACTTCATGTGAAGGGCTTGTGAAAGCTGGTAATGCCCAAGGGATAAAATACTGGAAAAGGATTCTGTGATTTATCATGCTAAAGCCAGGATCCATCCTTTTATCCATGCTAAATTTTTTTTTCATTGTGCATAATGCAGCTTCACAAACTTGTATTCCTTTTTCAAGCTTACTGGCCAGTAGTTACTGAAGCCAACAGAAAAATTCATGCTTTCATTTCAGAATTGGCACACTGGGGGTGGGGGGGGATATATTTACCCACAAGAATGATTATTTTTGAAGGAAAAATGACACTTCACATCAGAGCATTTTGGGGGAGAATATGTATGTTTATCTCCATGTTTACCGAAATTAAACAGGCAGAAGAATTTTCCTGACAGAAGTTCCCTTTACTGGCAATGAGCTGTGGACTAGAAAAGCTCTGCTGGGTTGTAAGCTGGCAGCTGGGAAAGTTCTTATGTTCTTCTGCCTTCGTGGCTTTCATCAGTAGAGACGTGAAGGGTGGCATTTTAAGGTTGTAGCTCACCAGGAGACTACGTACCGAGTTGGGAATGATACCCTCTAGACAGGCAAAGCAGTGAGATTTATATGAGGCATTTCAAAGCACGCAATTGAGAACTACGTGTAGGTAATTTTTGCTGGGCAGATGTTTCCTTACTGGCCTGAGAGAGACACTGCATTTTAAAAGGTTTCATGCTGTTTGGCCAGTAAATTATTTAATGGAACAAACATTTAATCCTTAGTGTCCTATCCTTGACTCTGGCTCTGCTTTTCCAGCTTGTACTTACTCTAGAGCAAATGTTTCTGCTGACAAATTCACAGTGATTTTTCAGGTTGTTGGTCTGGCACATTTCTTCAACGAAAACAAATCTTGATATTAAAAGGGGAATATTCACCTAAGGAGAAAGTGAATAAAGGCTGGCTATTTGGGTGTACCTCCATCAGAAGAAGAAACTCAGCCTTATGTGTAAATCTTGAAATACTGTATTGATTTCAAACAGAAAGAAAAAAATATCTTGTTAACAAGAAAGAGCATATTGTAAGCTCCTGACAAGTATGCAAAAGTCTGTATATTTGTACTGCATAAGCAGAGCTGGAACCAAACAATGAAAAAAGACTATCAGTAAATTTACAGTAGATGAAACTCATTCCAGAAACCCTCATCATGGACAGATTAGATGGTACTGCCAACCAGCTGCTTATAACTTTTTTCTTTTTTTTTTTTTGTATGTTATTGTAATATGTAGAGGGCCTGGCACACTGGCTTGGATGTAAACACTGTGCAAGAGCCTGCCCCATCTCAGATGAGTTTATAGTGTCCCCAGGACAGATTGCAACAGAGCTGGCACTAGACCCCAAGTCATGTCCAGACATTTTTGCCTGGTTGCAAAAAGGATTCCAGATTGACTGTAGCTTTTTTTTAACATTAACTGGAAATATCACCAGCATGCAAGTATTTCTTCCTTCTGCTGCTCTTCTGATGAAAGGATTTCCCATTTCAGGTTTTAGCTGAGTAGGTAGTAAAATATCCATGTTTTAAGGAGCAGGGAGAGCTGACATGTAAAGAACGGTCATCAGCTGGGGCATCAGGTGTGACCCTTTCAGAAGGTGGGTTCCTCTGTGACTAAGATGTCATCACACACAAGCTGTCTGTGCATTGATGCTGTTGTGTTAGCTGTGATAGTGTAAGAGTAATGGGAGACACGGCCCTGAGCTGCTTCCTAGCAATAGGGTCTGCTCCATAATGAATTGATAGGAGGGGACACAACCAGGCGTGTACAGTCCAGCCTTAGGTTAGCAGGATGATACTCTGAATGGAAAACCAGTCCCGGGGAGATTAGTTGTAGGAGAGTGGTACCCAGCCCTCACACGGAAATAATTTCCAATGCTTATCTGCAAGCCCCTCTGCGGGGTGGGTGAAGTCAAATATTACACTTTAAAAGACAATTACGTGTCCTTCACTTCCTCAAGCCCCTCAAAAGCCAAATAGTGCTATCTAATCTAAACCACCCCCGCTCTTCTCCATCCCCTCAGACACATGCTGCACATTACATTTCTGCAGAAATTCATTGCAGTCTGGTTCAGCAATCCCTTTGAAGTCCTTGGGAGCTTATCTGTACTCCAGCAAGCAAGGGTGTGTCTCCCAGCCAGCTTGCAGGCGACCCTAAAACAGAAATTTATCCCAGAGGACACAGGTGCCTCTCTGGGGATTGATTTTTTTTTTTCTGAGTATCAAGAAAAGTCCAGAAGTTAACCCAGAATAAAGGGCTGTATCTTGGGGCTTTTGCTTGATCTGAGGTGCTGTGGAGTGGTAGTGGGAATGTAGTGTGGGGCACATCACAGTGTCTTGTGGGCATGGTCCAGAAGAGCTTATAAAAATAAAAACTTCAAGAAAACCCTGGAAATGGTCATAGCTGCTTTTTGGTGCATCTGAGCAGGTAGAGGCAAAGCTGGACTGGCAGGAGGCATCTGGCTGGCTCCCCACCTAATTCCAGTAAATCCCAGTGTTTCAGAGGACTATAACCCCCCGGGTGCACCCACCAGCATCAACCTATTCCTGCTCAGCTCTGCTCCTGCTCTCCAGAAGGTGTTCAGACCCCACTCTCCCTGTCCCTACCCCCAGGGTCCCACATCCTTCAACATTCTCACCCCCTTTCCTAGTAACCATGAATATCTTCCTTAAAAAAGCTGGAAAATTGTTTTACTGCCACAGGACAGAAGAAAAAAATAGTCTGACATTAATCCTGAGACAAAAAAGAAAAAAAAAAAAAGGCTGAGCAAGTATTTATGTTGATTTAAGGCTGTTCTTGTAACATTCTTGAAACTACTGAGGTTATCTTGTAATCCATCTGAATTGCAGCTTGCGGCATTTTGAGCTAATTTTCAATTGCACTGCGTTTAACTATTCTTTACCTCCTTCTGCCTCCAGTATACGGGGAAAAACATACATCAGGTCTTGGAACCCCTGAATGATGGCCTCTGAGGTGTCTCTGCATCAGAAAATGGAGGAAGAGCATTCCTTGAGAAGAGAAATTTGGGGGGCTGCTGAGACTCTTGACTCTGCCGAAAGGCACGTTTGCAGCGCGGGGTTTGGCTGGAGGAGGGTTCTGTTGAGCCTCTCTCTGTTTATTTTCTGAAAGGTTTGAGTGAATCCACGTCTCTATAGATGTTTAGAGAGCAGCAGTGCTGGAGATGAGGTTTATTTATTCGCAAGATATGTATCATGCAAACAGCTGTGAACTGCTTCTCCTCACTGCTCTGTTGATGCACTTCGGCTCCCACCCCCGCGGACCACCCGATCCGAGGTCTGCATCGCCTGGAGGTTGCTGTCTCTTCCCCAGAAAGTGTCATACTGCTGGCCTTACCAGCTCCTGGAGCTGGAGCTCTGTGCAGCAGGCTGAAAAGTGGTTGAGAACCTGGACATGAGCTGGCAATGTGCATTCACTGCCCAGAAGACCAACTCTATCTTGATTTGCATCTAAAGAAGTGTGGCCAAGAGGTCAAGGCAGGTGATTCATCATAGAATCATAGAATCATAGAATAGGCTGGGTTGGAAGGGACCTCAGAGATCATCGAGTCCAACCCTTGATCAATTACCGCCACAGTCACTAGACCATGGCACTGAGTGCCACATCAAGTCTCTTTTTAAATGTCTCCAGAGAC
>VWZY01013380.1:350111-414902 GCA_013399075.1 Chloroceryle aenea
GATAAGGGGGAAAATAAATCCTCAATGAAATATATATATTTAAATGCAAAACGGCCCGTTCAAACTGGGACCCATTATGCGTTTGGTGTGAAACGCTATCAACATTTAAAACTTCATTGTCTCCTTTGTACCAAATCCCTGTAAATCTTCCACTAGCCTTTGCTCATTTTCATCTGAAAAGCCTGTTTGGGCTGAATAGACAGCAATCAGCAGCCTCTGGACTTCTCTCTCTCTCTCTGGAATGTCAATTAAAATGCAGATTTTTTTTTTTTTATTTCTTTTTTTTTTTTTCCCCCTCCTGCTCTCTTAGTGGCAAAAGACTTGAGAAAAACAGGATAGTCCTGGAAAGCAAATGAAAGAAGTTCAAACAATGAAAAAGTAGTGAAGTTGCCAGCCGGTTCCCATTAGTCCCCTCAGAATTAATGTTTAATAGCTCTGATGCTCAGATTTGCTTGCAGATTGAGCAATGATGAAGAGTCTTGTTAGATATCTGTGTGCACATAGATATATTTATAGATACATAGGTATATGTGTGCGTATGCGTGTAGAAGACTGTTAGCTTTAAAGCTTCACATACCTGGATTTTTCTGATGAAGTTACTGGGCTTTTAGGGTGCTTGAGAGTTCTTTGTGGAGGGAAGATCCATATTTCATGCAGAATTTGCTGTTCCCTGCCTAATGGAGAAAGATGCTGAAAAGTTCTACAATGAGCAATGTATTGATTTGGTTAACATACTCTACAAATTGTGCTCTCCCTGGGGAGTGATAAACATCTTATAAACAACAATGGAAGTAGATTAAAAAGAACACTGAGCATTGAATTTAATTAATGCCACTGCTGAACAAGTACTACTTGTTTGTGTGTGTGAGTGTGTTTAAACTGAAGTACAGCTTGGAGGAATTTGGTTGGGCTCCCAAACCAGTCTGCTTTCCCATGCTTGTCAGTTTGGCAAAGAAATTTGGGCAGGTATGTGACGAGGTGAAAATTGACTTGATGAGCGAGTGGCAAGGAGAGCCATCAATCACTGGAGGCTGACAACTCCTCCCAAAGTGTAGGCTGAGAAGAGAGACAGAGTTCCCTTTCAAGGGGAAAAATAAACACTACGTGTGGCTTTCACTGAGTCTGAGACTCCAGGAGGGATTATGGTATTGTAGTCAGGAAGCCAGAATTGTGGAGGCCAAAAAGCATGCTGGGGCTGTGTTCCAAACATTGAGATAGAGGTACATAATTATCCAGCTCAGGAGGTCTTTCCAGAGAGTCGTCCCCCAGCAACTGTGGCGATTGAACTATGAAAAGAATTTGGTTTCGTTTCATCTTCGTTGGACTCTGCTTCTTTTGGGAAAGGGCAGTCCTCAAACCCTGGTCGTTGTTGTGGTGGTGAAAAGTGGTTTGGCTCCATGGATGGGTCTAGAGTTCTGGTTTTTGCTTTGCTACACCTTTGCAAGCCACGGATTTGAATTTTCTGCTGCCCTGTGAATGAAGAATCCCTTCTCTGCTGGCAGATGTTAAGGTGCAGAAGCTGGCAAAAAACTTCAGGTGAGATGTGTGGTCAAGTAGCCTTGTGCTTTAGGATTTAGGATGAGGATAGGAACCACAAACATCCTTTAAATGGCATTTAGGGTAGCCCAAGAAATCTGAAATGTAAGTGGGATCTGGAATATATGCTATTGCTCTCGTATGTTTTCTTTTTGCAAATTTATGGTTAAATATTGCATTTATATACATAGCCTTTAATCAAGCTTTACAGGGTGATTTATGGAATTTAAATAAGCATTACATCCAGTCTGTTAATTAGGGTTTCTACCCACTTTACAGCTGGATAAACTGAGCTACAGAGCTGTGGCTCCCAGACAGCAAGTCGGGCAGTTGACCTGGGTGGTGGTCTCCAGGAGCAAGGCTCGCTCCGGTCCTTCACCAAACATAAACCTGTTGGGGAGACAGAGCTCTCTTCAATTCTACACCTGCTCTCTGCTTATTTAGAGAAGTGCTTGTCGAGCTCTTTGCAAATGTTTGTGCAGTGGTCTGGTGGTGTTTTTGCTAGAGATTTAATAGCAGTTGCTAGCTTGTGGTCTGGGATGCTTGTGCTGTGCTTAAATCTCTAAAGGAGAGACAGAGCTTTGAACTGGTATCAGCTGAGTTGAAGAAACCTTGCCCTGAAGTATCAGGGATTCACCTGAAATTCTGTGCCTTGTTTATGTCATCTAAAAATCTGTTTCTCCTTCACTTCAGAAGTTACTGTATTTAGTACCCAGGATAAAAGATGCCTCAATGGCTTTTCTGTCCTTACCGCTGTGAACTTGGTTTGTATGTAGCAGGTAGCAGAAGGCACACACTTTTTAATAGCTGGCTTTATAAAGGGATAGTATTTGTCCATGTTTCTGTGTACTGTATGCTGAGGCACCACATCCAAACGACAGTTTTGAGAGGTTTTCCTTTATGGCTACACTTCCCCCTTTTTTTTTTCTCTGTGTGTGTGGGGTTTGCTTTGGGTGCTTTGGCTTGTTTTGCTTTTAAAGGGAGAGGATGGGAGAGGAAAAAGAGGTTTTTATGTTATTTTTCTTTTCAAGATGAGTACTCTCTAAGTTTCTGTTTGGTCTCATCACTTCTAAAATGAATCATTGACCAGATTAGAACAATAGCTGCAGTTACTTGTTTTATCCGTTTACTGAGGTTTACCATTTTTGAAGCAGAAAACCAGGTCTAATTTTCTGGTTGAGCTGTTAAGTCACCCTGTGAGGATGCTCTTCTGACCTGCACCTGGCATTTCAGTGTGGTGGCAACAGGGTCCCCTGAAGCGAGTGCCAGTTACGTTGGTACTGCTTCTCTTCTCTCTTCCATCAGCCAATACCTGGATACCAGTTCACTCCATTTAAATTAATTTTATTGTGAATAAAACAGACTTTCCTCCCTCGTATGAAAAAGATCTATCAATAAGCATTGTTGAGAGAAGAGCAACTTGTGTGCACGTGCTTTAGCATATATGAATGGAAAACAAGGCTGGGGAGATCTCTGGTGAAATTGCAGTCTGTGCCACGCTTTATATGGGTTTTAATTGCCTGTAATGCAACGTGGCTAACAAGTGTCCCTGCAAAGACTGGAGCCTTTCACCCGTACCAGGCTCTCAGGCTTTGAAAGGATACAGAACTGAGTCAGAAGAAGCTACATCCATAGGGGAGCTGGAAGTCCTGAGGTGAAATAAAGTTTTACAGATTATTCAGTTCTAAAGAGTATTTTTGAAGTGTTTTACATGTGGGAAAATTACTGAATTCTTGCAAATTCAGCTGGCTGCCGAGCTGCCTAGGTGAAGGAATGAAAAACAAGGCACGCTTACATAAACCTTCAAACAATAACAAGAATATCATTTGTATAATTGTGGTAATTTTCAGGCATTGCAGATTATGTGCCCACACATGTGTGCGCTTCTCATTTTTTGAAAACTGTATATTTTTCTGTCAGTAAAATAGCTCTCTAAATATGTGCTGAGAAGTGATTTTGTGAAAACAAGGAGGACTTGGTTACGCCTCAGGTGATGATGGAAACTGCTAACAGAAAATGAAAAGTCACTCACTTTTCACATATTCTTGAAACTGGAAAGCTATTTTTCTCATCCTCCTCCTTCCCTCCCTCTCATCTCGCCTCTGTTCAGGGCTTTCTGAAGTTTTTAGGTGTATGTTTTAAGATGTTTTTGCTGACAGTGTTAAATCTTTTTCCTCCCCACAGCAGCAGCCGTCATTCCAAGGGAGGAGGTATTACCCTGGCCGAAGGCACTGCTTTCTCTCCATGGTTCTCTAGACGTGTTCAGATGGGATTAAAGTCCACATGGAGCTATGGAAATGGACCAGGAATTTTCTCTAGAAAGATGGTCAGCTGGGACTTGGGTTGCCTTATCTGCCTGGTGGTGGTCACCATGGCTGGACTTTCCCTGGCTAGACCTTCGTTTAATTTAGTGGAAGACACCACGCTGGAACCTGAAGGTAAGTCACTCTAGAATCCTTAATTCCACCAAATAAGTCCAATTTAAATGTCTCAATGCCTGAAATAACAGTCAGCATCTTTATGTGCTTTGGTAAATGGAAGGCAATTAACAGATTAGCCCTCAAGAGTTATGTTTTTTGACTTTCCCTGCTCGCACACGGTCTGTGTTCATGCAAGCACGTGTTTATTTAATCTTATGCAAGCAAGTGGTGCCAGTGATTTCACTTGGGACTGTCATCACGTTGTATAATCAAAGTGTACAGCTGAAAGTTTTCAGGAATGGGTCTTTCAGGAAAGCAATCTATGGCACTTACCTATGTGTTACATGTTGCCGTCTCGAGGAACGAAGTGGCTGTACCTGTGTCTTTCTCTTAACACCAGAAGTTCAGAGAAAAATAAATCCCAATAGTTTTCACTTGCATGGCCTGGATGTTTAATTTTGCCAGGCGCTCTGCAAAAGTGGAGTTACAGCTTTACTGGTGTTTGTGCTTAGAATAAATTTCTCTGTCACGGTTAATACTGAAGAACAATCGGTGCAATGTTTGGATCGCAAGCTCTGCAAGTGTCAGTGTTGAGATCTGAATGTCAAGGGCAGCAGTTTATTACTCTGAAAGCAAAGGCTGATCAAGGTCCTTACAACTGGAAGAGGTGTTTTGATTAAAACCTCCTATTCTGAGCCTGCACCTGTTGGTACATTCTTCTAGGTATATCCGTTCCTCAAGCTTTGCAAGATGGTTTTCCTCTCTTAAGAGGGGCTGCTTTTTTATTGTCATGAGCTGATTGTATTCAAGAATGATTTTTAGTGTATTGTGTAGGATCCTTCCTGCAGGGGGAAAGCGAGGCTTCCTTTGTAAGGTCTCTCTCCTTCGTACGAGTGATTACACTTCTAATAACTCAACTGTCAAACCAATACCGTAGCTCATAGAGCATTTCTGATCCATTGAGCTTGATGGAGACAATTTGGCCTTGACACGTTCCACTGCTCATGACCACGGTTACAGCTTTGCTTTTATTTAATACATTTTCATACAATACTAATTTGTTTCTATCCACTCTAAAAATAGATGTCACCAGCTAACACATTTTTAGAATCCATTCCAAGTACATTTTTATTGATGGCAAGGGATGAACTATTTGGAAATGATGAGCTCTCCTTCCTAGCAAGGATTCATGAAAAGAAATTAACAAAGTGTAGGAATATTGTCATCTTTCAGCTATAGAGATTATTGGTAGCAAAGATTTGTGTGGAGCTTCTATTTATTTATTTATTTCGAAGGTAACTTGAGAAGTAAAAACAAAGACCAACTCTCATCACCACTTACTGTACGATTTGTTAATGGCACATCTGGTGCCTTTTTGGCTTTTCAGAGAAATGACAAAATCATGAATAATCCTGGTTCCAGGTTAGCTGTGTGTAGTTCTAGGGTTAAACCCCTAGTTTTAGGGTTAAAGCAGAATGGATGTGATTGCATGATTGGTGGTGTGTTTTACGGGGAGAAAAGTAATATTTTTTTGAATGATGTTTGATAATGGTTCAGCTCTTCAGGGAAAGCATAGCTTTTATTATTTCAAAAAGCACAGTTTAAAAAGATGTTTCTTTCATGGTGAATATTCAGGGGATGGAATCTGTTTTTTATCAATGAGTAAATTGTTAAAAAAGATTTAAACTTCTTCCCTGGACAGGAATGTTACTGACATGAAACAATTTTAGATGTGAGAACCTGAATCATTACCAGAAACAAGGAAAATGGGGAAAAAACCCCAAAACCAACAACAATCCTAAAAGCTTCTAAGTTAATGGTATAATAAGAGCATTTATGCTTCAGAATACAGGGAATTGTGTGGGACTTATATCTGAGATTTGGGAAATAAAACCTCATTTATGTACTTTGTTAAATCCTTTAAAAAGAAATCAAAACAACACCAAGTTTTTACACAATCACCTTCTCTGGGTTCCATCACTGCCACCCACAAGCTCTCTAAGCTGAAAACAAACCAAAAAACCCTTCCAAAAAAATCTTTGAAGACAAAGCAGGCTTCTTTTTATTTATTTAGTCAATGCCAAACATCTTGGCCACAGCTAACTTGGGGGGGAGGGAGGGCAGGTGCTCTAATAATGTAAATTTTCAGTGGGGCTGCTGACGGTGCAGTCATTAGAGCTATGACATTTCATACCAGCTGAGAAGGTCGATAGGGCCATGACCTTTGGTGACATGTGTTGATCTGTTCTTTAGTCTTCCTTCATGGACATGCCCTAATTTTAGTCTTGTCTTCCCCCCGCTCCCCCCGATGTTAGGTGCTTTTATTATTACTATTTATTGTCTTAGTGACTCAGAATATTCACAAAGCTGTATGCAATGTTAACAGGAATTGAGACTGTGGGTTTTCATTCCTTTGGCTGTAATAGAGAATATACTCTTGTCTCTTAGCTAAGCATAAACTTTAGGGACATTTGCAACTGTTTTCTGCAGAGTGTCTGGTTAAGTATGTACTTCAGTATTGATCTAAGAGGGCAATCACCTGCATGGATATGTGCAGGATATGAAATGCATCAAGATAGTTTTGCTTACTTTCATCCAGTCTGATCTTTTTGTTAGCACACTTCTCTCAGGTGCTTTTAGAAACTGCTGGACTCGTTGAACTCTGAATCTTCTGTGACCATTCGATGTTACTCTTGTACATGTGAAAGTATTTACACTGAAGATGGTATCTTTAGCCGTAGCAAATTATAATGTCAATATTGATTCCATGGATGCTCACCAAGGGCTGGATCCCGAGTACTGTTGTTACTGGTTGTGCTGCTCTCTTCCTTAAGCAGTGATGGTAAAAATGTGAGGTTGTTAATCAGCGTGAGCAGAAACAGGACCTGTAGGAGTTAGTTTGGGGACTGTCAAACTGTCGAATTATATCTTGCATCATGTGTTTACATATATGTTTTTTGTCCTGGGTAGTATAAAGGCTTTCTGCTTTTAAATATTTAGAAATAAGTCTACTCCAGTGTGTACAAAGGAGCCATTCTCTTTCTGTGTACCCGGGCTATGAAGGCCTTTGATGATAGCCAACATTTCAGAAGGGCTCTGACCGCACACGTAGGTTGAAGGGTTACTTTGTGAACTGAATAATTAGTTTAGACATATATTTGATAAATAGCAAGCTCTCCCTTGACCTTCTCTTGCCCAAGCTGTGTGTTATCGTTCTGCTGGGTAGCTAATTTAGTCTCTTCCCCACATGCAATGCCTTGACGCTGTCCTTGGAGCACCCACTCGGAGCCCTTGCCTGGTGTGCTAACAATGTGTTTCAGTTCTTTTAATTTAGGTCAAATTTCAAAGGACTAATTTCAGCTTTTCACAAGGGACAGCCTAATTCCATGTCCTGTGAAAAACACAGTAATTCAAAATGGCCTTAAATGTGCATTTGGGAGGTTCCTAGGAGCAGCACTGAAGAAGAGAGACCTTCTTGAATGGGTGATGTGTGCTTAGAGTGGGCTCTGAAGTGAGTAACGAGTTGTCGTGTGGGTTTTAACTCAGTCACAGCTGTTGGTTGGCACCAAACAGCATACAAATATAAACACATTCGGAGCAGCACTCAGAGCATTATCTTTCTTTTTGTAAAAGTTTTGCACAATATAAGCAATATACTTTATTTTTTATAAAAATGTTGTCAGTGCTTAAAGGTTAACATCACCTGTGATCACACTGGTTAGCACTGTCTACTTGGAGATCCTTCCTTAGCAGATGCAACCTGCCTGGATCAGCATATGAGGTCTTCTGAGGTGCTGCTTAGGGTTGGCAGGCGTGGGCAGGGCTGCAGCATGTGGAGGAGGGATGCTGAGGTGGTGGCAGGATGTCCCCTGTCCCACGGGGAGCAGCATGCTCCCCATCCTGGGGTGCCCCTACAGCTTCTCTCCATGCTGGTGCCAGTCTGCTCTGAGGTTACAGGGCTGGTGGGACCCGACACAATGGCCATCTTCCTGGGGTAGAGGTGATGGAAAAGCAGCAAGATGCTGCTTCCAATTTGTTAGGAAAAATAAAGCAGAAAGTTCACCCAAGGTTCCCTTGTTACCATTTTTTGTCAGGTTTTTTTTTTTGTTTTACTAGAACAGTGGCTTTGCTATCTGCCTGTTATGGTAAATATTTCAGATTGATTAGTGAAATTGGAGGGGTTGTTTTTTGGTTTTGCTTTTTTTTCTTTTAAGGAAGGGCAATTATCACAGCCTGTTATGGAGGAATGTGACATCCCCACAGCTTCGGGTGAGGGCTGGATGCCCTTTCGGAGATCTGGTTCAGTAAGTTATTTGGCCCAGGACTAGAATTGCTAGCATAGATTCTGGGGAATTGTAGAAGCAGCCAGATTAAATCAGCTTTAATGTGTCCATTCTGCATATAAAATCTGCAGTCCTTTAATAGTGGCATGGTCTTGAGCTGCAAACTAATTGGGCATGGGTAGGGTTGTTATTTACAGTCGGAGTTGATGAGACACTGGGAGTTGGTAATGTTTCAGTGTGGCAATTCTTTGTGCTGCTTGGAAAAACAGTTGCATGTTTCAGCCTTATCTGCCATACAGTTGTAGCTTTTGGAAGGGGGAGGAAAAATATTAACTTTCAGGAATTTGATTCTTTTAGTGATAATTTTGGAGCCAGAAGATTTTCAAAGATGCTGAGTTGTGTGTTTTTATTATTATCATTATTACTGAAAAAAACCCAACCCAATTGTATAGATAAAAACTCAAACCAGCAGCCGACTCCAATGGATGCATAGTTTTCTAATTTTAAAATAGCTCTTTCTTGGCAGAGAGCTTGCAATGAATTTCAGGCTATAATAACTTTTTTACAGGCAAGTTACAAACCTTTCAAAGCAGGATTTGCAATGAAAATGCTGACAGCTCCAGTTATGCAAGGCTGTGTACGTGTGGATGATGGGCTGTTGTGGTGCTTTAGTAATAACTGTAAGCATAGCTGGTAACAAGCATGGTTCTATATCCAGCTGCACACATTCAGTAGAAGTGATCACTTGGCTTTAAACAAATCCATTCAAAGATGAATGTTTTCTTCAAATGAATATTTAAGTTTAGGAACTGATGGAATTGCAAGAAAAATACTTAACTGTCCTTTTTTCTATCATTAATATAGAAAAATTCCTTATGAGAAGGGTCAGGTTTTAAAGTGTGAAACATTTGTGAGTCCTCAAGGTTGAAGCTTTGCAGTGAAAAGAGACTTTCTTCGAAGCAATGCTCCTTAGCAGTCCACACTGTGTTTTTAAAAGAGCCATCACCCACTTAGGCAAGTTACATCTTGTCCACTTGTAATAGTGCACCCGGTTTAACTGGAAGAGAAAAATGAAATCCAGTGCAGTTAAACAAGTGCAAAATTCATTCTGAAAAGACATCATGAACCCAAAACATGCCTGAAATGATGAGGAGTCTGGAGTTTTGCAACAGTGTGACTGAGGGTTTGGTTGCTCTGGTGGGAGCATCTTTTGCAGCCTGGATCTGGACACTGGTTTGTGGTTGTGCTGACAATTCTTGCTTTGGCACAGAGCCTGCCAGGGTAAAATTATCCTTACAGCAATTTGGGAGCTGATTTGAAATTCAGACCTTTGAATTTAGGTTCAGCACTGTGTGTCTGTAGCATTGCTGGGGGGGGTTGGCACAGCACGCCCCCCAAATCGGAGATGCTGTCTTGTACTACCAGCGACTAAAATGTCTTTTAAACTGATTGATAGAGAAGCAGGAGCGACTTTGAATACAGGCTAACCTTAAATAAAGACCAGATTTGCAAAAGTGCAGCAGCCAACAGCTCCTGTTATAATGACGAAATGTGCTCTGGGAGCGCCGAGCTCTTCGGGAAGTTTGGCCCTTCAGGTTTCAATCGGAGTCAAGAGCATCAGCAAAACTCTGTTGGCATTTCCTTCTTGAGGACTGCACCCCTAAATGAGGATGGGTGCAAAATGAAATACTCTTTAAGAGGGGTAAAGGCTTCTGTGATTTTTTTTTTTATTATTTTCTGTTTGTTTTGTTGGGGTTTTTTAAGTTTTAAAATCAACTTGTTCATAGTTGGTATATGAATTGCATCTCAAGGTTGTACTTTCCCATCTCTTAATTACCACTGTGTTGTTTGGGTATTTTTTTTCCTGTTTGTTTGTTTTTTAAATATCCCCATTTTTTAGGAGTTAGGCTTTTCTGGACCTCCTTCTGAGTATCAGTAGTCAGCACCATGTATAGAGATGGGTCTCATGGGCTTTACTGTCTGCTGGTTCAGGTCCTTTTGCTGGCTTGTCACCACACAAATGACATTATCCATATCAAAGAGAGGGACTGGAAGGCGAGCTGAGTGCTAGCTGAATTCTACTGAGCCGCTTCCTTCGCTTGCCATGCTATTATTATTTTAATTGTATTTTAAAACTGACTGGAAGTGAAAGCACTTGGTGAACCTCAGCGAAGCTGAGGAGTTGTGAGATCTGACCTACTTTCGTTCCCTTCCTCACATGCCGTTGCAAGTTGTGTGTAATTATTGCTTTTCCTCCCCTGCAAAAGAACTGGCTCATCAGTCTGGGACATGAACCAATGTCGTGAAGCTCCTTACAGTAGCAAAGCCTCAAGAACCGAGAGGATGGGAAATTTCCTTTGTAGCAAGGAAATGGCTTGCATTTGTGAGCGTGTACTGGGAAGGACTGGAAAGGAGAAAAAAGAGGATGAGAAGCTGGTTGGGGATAGAGAAAACCATATTTTGGTTGCATTTGATTTTTTAAAATATTTTTTATCTCCCAGCTTTTGATGAGTTTCTGTTTTGAAAGGGGTTTTGTTGCATCTGGCTTTTTCCCAGGCGCTTGTGACTGTTCCCAAGGGAACAATCCTGCTTGGGGTTGGGTGCTGTGGCTGGGCATACCCTAGTGATGCACACTGACCAGGGCACGTCTCTAGGAGGTTAAATTGTGGTCAGATGGAACAGAACTTGATCACAGCACCGTGCTGCAACTTAGTTCTGCATGTAATAAAACATGTAGAACAACTTGTAGAACAACTATTGAAGGTTCATGATTTTCTTTAGGATGACCTACATGGGTGTGCTGGGGTACAGGTGAGCTGCTGGCAGGACTGGCTGCTGGGCAGCAAGAGAGAGCCTGCTTTCGTGAGACTTGCTCTGCAAGTTTGCAAAGTGTCTCCATGTTGCAATGTTTAATTTGTTTCAAGGAAAGTAATAGGACTTACAGTTCTGAATGCCACCCAAGAGTTCTTAAAAATCCTTTTAAAACCCCAGTTTAAATTTTGACCCGCTTCTTGAGCTTGGTTGTATTAAACAGAGTTTAATCATGAAAAATAATCCTGTTTAGATATTACAGTGTTGAAGTACCCAGATTTATCTGATGTTTACTCAGCAGGGTAGCACAGGTACACCAAGACGTGCAGGATAACATGGAGACTGTAATACATCTGCAGTGCAGCACTACTTGGTCATAGCATTTTTCTTACCAGTTCAAAACCATTGGAACCATTTGCCATTGGTATGGCAGCGTGCCCAGGAGCCACTGCCTGCTGTAAGGAGTGACAGAGGTGCTGCAAGTTAAAAATAACCTATGTCATGCAGGTGGTTATGGGCCACCTAAAATGCACATAGGCAGCCCAGCTTTTCACTTCAGCTCTTGTTCTGCTGCTGCTTGCTCATCCCCAGGTACCACCGGTGACTCTTCTCTGTGTGGAGCTGAAATTAAATTAGATCTGATGTCTTTTGACTAAATGTTGCCCTCCATTAAAAGGAGGCCTGGTATGCCATGAAGCTTTGAAGTATTTGGAGAATATCCTCTGCTTTATATGCATTGTGGATAGGATTTTCAAAAGTGCTGAGGGAATGTTTTGGGGATGTTGTTTCCAGTGACTTTTTCCAAATACCACTTTAGGAAATGGGGGAAAATGAATTTCAGGGGAAAAGATGAGACGAGTCTCTCAGATGAGCTGCTAAAATTAAGAGAATTTGTATAGTCAACTAAAAATGGGACCGTGTACAAATAAACAACTGTTGACTTGCTTATAGGGGATCTGCATAGATGTTCTCTGCATCCAGAACTAACAGCTGAATGTGAAATTGTGCAATTTTTAACCTCAAACCTGTAATTTATTTCTTTTACCTGTTGAGTAGTAAGAGTCCTGAGCGCAGCCTTCGGCAAACCTGGAAGAACAAGGTTGTGTTTTTATGTTTGGATTCATGCTGTGTTCTATTACGTTTTTATGTTGCTCCTGAAATGCAAATAAAGAACCTGAAACCTACAGACTGGAATAGATGCAAGAAAATGTTAAAACCCTTTGCAAGTAAATATACATGCTCATACCTTTTCCCAAGGCTGTATATCTTACATGGAGCCTTTCCCAAGCAGACTTTAATGCAAAGTTGGACGATGGGAGTTGTTTAAACTGCTCTGCCTCTTGGTTATGTGCACAATACAGTGGGAATATTTGATGTTCTTCTGTTGTGGGAAGTAGAAAGAATGAGAAAATGATCCTAGGCTTGGATTCTGCTTTTTGAGAGAGAAGGTTCAATTTTTTTTTATTTTTTTTCCCCCCAGCTTTTCAGTTGAGTTCTGGCAAAAGGTGACACATTTCCCCTCTGTATTGTATAATAGATTACACGAGAAGACTCTAATGTAATGAGTTTGAAGAGTAGTTAATTATTTTTGAGATTGCATTACATGTGTGTTAGGCTTCTATTGTATTCCCCAGTACACTTAGCACAGAGACTAGCACTCTATTACTTTAGGCAGCTGATGGAGCTTATGGCTTGAACAGGAATGATCAAGATTTAGTGCCTGGAACCAAAGGTTCAAATCCTGGAGGTGGTCTGTAGTTTCTCACCGTACTGATGAAGTCGTAAAGGGCAGCACAATAATTTTAGGGGTTTTGGTGTGGCTGCTCAAGGTTGGGAGTGTTTTCTTCCTCCCTGAATACACAGTTTTTGTGCAGAGGACATAGTGATGCTTTCGTGTTTCTTGCTCCGTCTCATATCTGGAGATAAATCCCACAGTGACTGTTGTATAAAGAAATCTTCATCCTGTAAGAAGCAGACCATGAAGAATGGGGACAAACAGGAAGAAATTGCAGGGCAGTTCCCAGCAGCAGGAGGTGGCCTTGCTGGTCTCTCTGCTGTTTACTTTGAACTTGGCATGCTCAGAGTCTTCTCTGGCTTGGCTTCTGAAAGCATAAAGCACACAGTCAAGCCCATGAGCATGTGACCCTTGGCATTTTTGATGCATGTTGTGTGGTTGTGCAGCCATAACTGAATAATCACAACTATAAAGACAGGTAGGAGCAAGCAGGCTGCAAGTTTTAGGAATTTTCAATCTCCGTATGAAGCCTAGTCAAGTACAACTTCTTTTTCTTTTGAGGAGTCTTCTTCCTTTAACCACAGGGTTGGATGCATCAAACCAACTGCATTGTAGTCATCAAAGCTATGCTGAACTACTTCATGTGCCTCACCCCATGAGGTGAGACCAATACATAGCATGGGACTTCATGATGCTCCTGCTGATGTCTTCTGCTGGCTGTGATGAGGCCCTTGATTCTGTAGCCAGGGCTAAATGCTGCTTGGAAATAGTTACCTCAAGGAGTTGCAGTTCCATAATGCTCACCTGCCAAAGAACATTAGAGAAGGCAGTTAGGTGTAATCCCATGGGGAGAGCTTTTAGGTGCATATGTGGAGCTTTTTTCTTGGTCTGGATGTCCTGTGAGTGGTGAAACTCTTTGCTGCTCACCAGAATTATTTATTTTTCTAAGTCTTCAAAGCCTAGGAAAACAGATTAGCACAGTGTAATATTTTCCCTTACCCATGATGATATTGGCAAGTATTTCAACTGGAGGAGATTCACTTTTTTATGATCTTAGTATATGTAATGCTCAATAGCAGTAGACAAGATGCTGGAGGTCCACGCTCCATCAGGTCAGTGTGGACTCTCTACACTTGCTGGAGTATGAGTCATGTATTATGTGGCAACACTTCGTTCTGCAAATGTTCATTCCCGGGGCAAAAAGATTCTTCCTGTTCCTCAGGTAATTTTTTTGTTGATACGGTTTCACATTTTGTGCCCATCAGGAAAAAAAAAAAATCTCAATGTATTTTGGAGAGTTGCAAGTTTGTGCAAGTTGCTGCTTTCAAATAGAGGAGCTCAGGAGCTTGTTTTAAAGGAACAACTGCAGACTTAGAATCTGCCACAAATTTAAGTTTGTAACTATCACGGGTATTTCTTTGATGCTTTGTGTTTGAAGTTTCTCTATGAGGCCTAGATATTCAGATTTGTACAATTAATGTTGTTATGCATTGGGGGGAGATGTTTCCTGCTTCATGGAGTGTTGTTCAGTGCCAATGTTTTGGTTTTGAGGTGGTATTTTTTATATTATTTAAACACTTTTTAGTGTTTTACAATTCTAGAAGGAACTGTAGTAATTTGGAAAGTATTTTATCAACACAGAGAGCCTTCTTGATTATGCCTTGGGGGTGGCAGAGCTGGGCAGTGATGGCAGCTAGCTGAGGGAGATGCAGTACAAATGAGACAGCAGGAACCCAGTGACTTTGGAGAAGCAGATGGATGAATTGCAAATGCTGTTTTGTCCCCTTTTGTATACGGAGATGCACTTAGCCTTTGTGGCTTTGGTTTGCTGTTAGCTAATGAGAGGCAGTCACCATGGCCAGGAATGACTCTCTTGCATGTTTAAACCGGTGGTGGTTTCTTTTGTAGGCTGAGTTTTATCATCAAACCTAAGAAAACCACACGGGACTCCACTGTCAATGTTAGCCTGCCCAATTTAAATGGAGGGAGAAGCCCATCAGCTTGTGCCCAGGAGGTGGGAGGGAAGGTTACAAACCTGAGTGGTGATACCTGGGCTTCCTGATCCTGCAGAGCCTGCCTCCTGGAGAGAGTCTAAAGGCTTGGATTTGACTTGCAAAGCCATGGGTCCCATGGCTATTCTGCTTCAGGCATAGCTTGACATCCCCATTCCACGTCACCCATCCAGTGTGGTCTTTGTGGATCATCCTCAATGACAGGAAAAACAGGAGAAAGGGGTAGGAGAAGCAGGAGTGGTGGTGGTTGGCAGCCTGACGTTCCCTGTGGGGACATTCAGTTTTGCAATGAACCTCTTGGATTCTTGACAGGTCAGGTCTGTTGACCCTTCTGGGCACACCATGGTGAGTGTTTAGTTATTTACTAAAGCCTTTTGAAGTGAAAGTGGCTTGATGGGGTCTGAGGCTTTTGTGTTATGGAGAGTTGTGTGAGAATCTTTGCCGGGGTTAGCTATTAGCTGATTGTTTAATTATTTGGCTCTGTAACTAAGTAACTAAATGCCTTGAGCCTTAAGATAAGCAGTTCTTTGTTAACATTTTAATAAATGGAGGCAAATAATAATTTAAAACCAAAGGAAATTATAAATCTCTTGTTTCAGTGACCGAATCTTGAATAGAAGCACAACTTGGAGTATAATTGAGTATCTTATAATCATCTGAAGTAGCCTGTTCAGAATGTTCCCATGTCCTGGTTTTTATACAAACATTATTTTCTCCAGCTGATGGCTGGATGGCATCAACCACGCTGCAAGACTGTACGAGCAGGCAAAGAAGAAGTTCACATCGGTTTATTTAACAGCAGCTTGGTTTTCTATGGTGGTGTTCAGTAGCTCCACCTGTAAAGTGTAGATGCATTGTGTGCACCACTATTACAACTAAGGATGTAGCTGAGAGCAGACAACAGCTGGAGCAATGTGCCCTCCCTTGTCCCCTGGTGTTCCAGAATGTCACCAGAGGTTTTTCATGTGCCTTTGGTGCTTGGTTGTTGTTTTGTTAGGTTTTTTCTGAAGGGGTGATAGAGAGGTGTTACACTAGCTGATGCACCTTTGCAGTAGGAGCTAATGCCACAGTTACAGGATTTTCAGGAGAATTTGCTTAGAAAGGAATCCTGTTCTGTCTTGCCCTCAGCTCTGCACAGCTCGCCTAGACAAGGGCTGATTTCCAGGCTTCTAGTGATGGCTGAAGGTTACAGATTCAAGGCAGAGCTTCGGAGAGGGCTGGAGGAGCATGGATGTGGTATCAGATCAGCAAGCCTTGCTTGGTGCTGCAGGCTCTGCAGGGCTATCCCCTCCTTCACCCATCTAGCTATTTTCACTGAAAGAATTCAGAGGGATGCTGCTGAAAATGCCAGAAGGTGGGTAGAAGCAAGGACCAAGTGAACTTGCAGCCTTATTTCACGGGGATGCTCAAAAGATGTGGAAGCAGGGATAGAATTCCTTCAGGTGACACATTGATTTGATGGTAGAGCATGGACGTGAGTTCAAAATTTGTCCCTAACTCAGAGTGGTGTAAAAATACTTGTGCAGCATCCTGGAGAGAGAGTTAACTTTGCAGCATAGGTTGTTTATGTGCTGCCGGGGAATTTTTTAACGGTTTCAACTGGTTGATTTTCGCAGTGAAGCTGTTGGGCAGACTCATGGCTCAGAATCCCACCTGTTCTCTGTTTGCTTTTGGGCACCATTTCAAACCCACACTGGAAAAAGTTTATATGCAAACATTATAAAAAGTGACAGTCTTAAGTGCTGCTACATTCTAGTTTGGCAACATAAAGGCTTACCTGAAATAACTCACTATTTCCAAGCATGACTTCATTATTTCATGACAACACTTTGTGCTGTATCTTCCCTGATACTCTAGAGAGAAAGAAATGGAGGAGGATAATAATTACCAAATGCCAATAACTATGTGAAACTTGTTTTTTTTTGGTATACTAGTAATTTTCCTTGTGAAAAGGATATTTTTTTTCTTTTTATTTTCTGGTAATTTTGAAATAAATTACTGCTCTTAAGTTTGGATTTGTGTTGAAAGACTCGGTGTAAATTTGGGGCTAATAGTTTAAAAAAGAGATTAAATCAAGGATGGGAAGTGGAAAATTATTCTTGTTATAATCATGTGTGAGTGGTGGAAGACACTGCAACTTGTGTGACCGTCCTGCGAGATTCCCGGGGCTCTTCAGCAAAAGCCTCTAATGCACTTCAAGGAAGGTTCAATTATCTTCCTCCAAGGTGGCTTTTTAAAAGTTTAAACAAAGACTCTAGAACATTGTTGGCCGAGTCTAAACTCTGTAAAAGAAATTTTTGTTGCAGATAAAGTGTTATAAAGAAGTCTTAAAAACTTGAAAGTAAATCAGCTGGCTGGCTTCAGCTGCCTTTTGGGGTTTTTTTCTCCTTAGTTTGACAGCGGAATCTGAATTAAAAAACCCTAAAACCTCAAGCAGACTCAAATATACTTTGTTACTGTTACACAATAGATGTAAAAAGAAGCCCGTGCTCCTTCTGGAAATTAGATTTCTAACAGCAGTAGTACTCTGAGACACCTGCATTGCAGAGCTGTAGACTTGTGACTGTATCAGGAAGACTGAATTGGTTTATAAGGAGTATAAAGCTGTGTTGTAACTTGTCCTCGACTTTGAGATGGAACTTTGCACACTAGAAAGTTTAGAGACCTTGTTATAAAATCTAAATGTAAGAACCTTTACGGTCTCCATAATTGGTCTTGCTTAACTGGTTTTATGTGCTTCTTCTGGTTGCCATCTTGGTGTGATGCATGTGTCAGATGTGTAATGTGAAAAAAAGTGTTTGCCCTACAAAAAGCTTGGAGAAGCTTCGCTTGTTTTGCAAGGGCACATCCCTGGGTCTGTTCTTCCTTTACATTGGGCAAACTCCCACTGGACACCATTGTAACTCAATGTTTAAGTGCATGAGTGTCCAGAAGTGGTAGCCACTTCTGGTACTTGTAGAATCGTAGACTATCTTGAGTTTGAAAGGACTCATAGGAATCATTGAGTTCAGCTCCCTGCAGGACTACCTAAAACTAAACTACTGACAGAAATTCAGCATTTCCAAACTCCCATCCACAGACTAGCTCAGATGTGATGCTTGTTTCAGATTTCTGTGTCAAAAGTGGGATACAAGAAATGACAATGCCCCATGGACAAGGAACACGAGTTTCAGGGTTTGGGTATTCTTAGAAGGCAAGAGTGGCCACCAAGGAGTCTCCTATTTTAATATTCCCTCAGGCTCCCAAACAAACAGAAAGGGGTGTGTGCTTTATTTATATGTGCACACAGTGGTGCACAGTTGGTACCTGTGCGGGGAGGGATGTGTGCTGGGGACCAGCTGTCTGCACGATGTGACCCTCCTTGTGAGCAAACAGAAGATGCCTTCACGCTGTTTGCCTTTATTTACCGTTCATGCTGGCCTTGGTGGGGCCAGGAGGCTCATGGGAGAGGGGTACTGTGGTTATAGGGAGAACCCAGTTTTAAAGGCAGTCCCTAGAGCTGGCACAGCTTGAATACATCCTAGGTGTGGGGTGGGGAAGGTACCTCCACCCTGTGCCAAGCTGTCCTGCTCCCCCTGTGGAGCTGGTCTTGAGCGCCCAGGGATGCTGTTTCCTTTTCCCTGCTGAGAGCTGGCCTTGGAAAGGGCTGATGAAGCTCTAATAACTATAGGCAGATGTAGTTTTCCAACAATGTTGTTTTTGAAAAAAAAGGCTGTGGTTTGACATTCTTCTTGTTATTTGGTTTCAAAAGAGACGGGTGAGACATCTTTGTTTTGAACTTCTGTGTACAGTGTGACTTTGAAAAGTTTGCTCGTGTTCCTGGGTTTCTGCTCTGTTCTGCTCAGGAGAGGCTGTCAAATAAGAAGTGAAGCAAAAGAAATCAAAGAAAGATGTTATTGTCACTGGGAGCAGAGTTGGCAATGTGGAAGGCGAATGTAGAGACTTTGGGAAGCGTTTATTCTTTGGGAAAGAATAAAGGACATCCTATATGTTGTGTACAGGAACTCATGTTTATTAGCTTAGCTACTAAAGGATTTTTTTTGGCCATCCTTTCCGTCCCCTCCATACGGCTCTTTTCAGTAGTGGGTGCTTTTGTTTTATTTTGCTTTTTAAAAGCATCATAGAAAACCAAATGTGGAAAAATAGATACTTCTTTTAATCATAGACCCAACTGCTAAGATAGAAAACTGAATTTGCTTTTTTGACCTCCTCGTGGCACCTCCAAATTCCTTGTGGGCTGCTGAACCTGGGGGCTTCATCTGCCCAGAGTCAGCTTGCTGTGACCTGCAAGAAGGGTTGTGCTTTTGCATGGCACTTGGGATGACGTGTGTGCCAAGACACCGATCAGAAGGGAGTGAGCTTTGTTTGTGGTGAACTTCTTGAAAATGTAGCCCATCCCATACCTGCATATGGGTCAGCCCAGACACATTGCTGGGCTAATCTGGATGGAACTTTTTTTATTGAACATAACTTGATTTCTGTGGATTGAAAGGTCCTTCACTGACTTTTGTTGGAAATTCTCTCCTTTCCTTTCTCTTTCTTTTTCCTCCTTTCCTTCCACCTTCGCAGAGCCTCCAACCAAATACCAAATCTCTCAGCCAGATGTATATTCAGCACTTCCAGGAGAACCGCTGGAGTTGCGCTGTCAATTGAAAGACGCCGTCATGATCAGTTGGACTAAGGATGGGGTCCCTTTGGGGCCCGACAATAGGACAGTGATTATTGGGGAGTACTTACAAATTAAGGATGCTACACCCAGAGATTCGGGCCTCTATGCTTGCACTGCTGTTAGGACCCTAGACAGTGATACTCTGTACTTCATTGTAAATGTTACAGGTGAGTGAGTTAAACATAGGTTTTTGCATGTAGAAGCTGTAAAGTTATGATATGAAGACACATTATGATATAATGTAAAACAGTCCACTGGGGCACAGCGAGTTGAGCAGAGTTCTGTAGTTATTTTGGGTATTTTCCCCCTTGTCCTGACCCTGAAATGGACTCTGTATATACTCCTCTTACTTCATAGGATCTATAGTGATTAACAGCTGCTGAACAGCCCTCTGTTTTATGCCACTATGACAGGATTAAATTATACAGAGTCACTGTGATGATGATAAGGCCAGTAGAATGAATACAACTTTTTCACCCCTGCATCAGACAAGGAATGTCCTACATCCTTTAAGTTTAGAGCTAAATCGTTCTGGAGATGCTCAGTTCTGCTCAACTGAGTGTCGTTAAGAGAAATAAAAAATATAAGTGGAAAGAGGCTTTTGGAGTTCACAAGCTCCTTTTGGAAACCTTGCAGCATTGCACAATTATTAGCTAGTTTTGTAACAGTAACACACATTTTTGTGGCCGGATTTTCTTTTTCTGTAGCTACTCCCCAGCTAATAAAGCACCTGTTCTCCTCGATAGATGATCTAAGATGTAGCATATTGGTCTGCGAAATAGGCTGGTTTAAAGACTTGATTATTTTTAATGCGCAGATGCTCTTTCCTCTGGGGATGATGAAGACGACAATGATGGGTCCGAGGACTTTGTGAATGACAGCAACCAGATGAGTAAGTAACGGCCAACTGCCAGAAGTCACTTGCAAGATCTACGTGGAAAATTATGTCCCGTCTTTCACACTCCTGCCTTCAGAGCCTCTTGATTGTTAACTGCATGAGCTGTCAAATTATGGTGTCTTTGTCTTTCTCCGTTTTCTGTTTCACTTAGTTCGTATCTTGGAAAATAAAAAGGAAAATAAACTAATATTCTTCTAAACATGCTTTACTGGTCTGTACTTTCTTTCTCTCTTCTTGCTAGCTTTTCTGAAGTCTCCTTTCCTCCTGAATTGAAATTCAGCCTCTGTCAGGTTTAGACTCTCCTAGATGAACTAATTTTCCCTCAATCTGAGCTGAAATTTAGCAGAAGAAACAAAGATCCAGCTCACTTTGTTAAAAGGTGGTACGGAAACTTTAAAAATAAAATCAAGTTGTAATGAGGCAAATCCTTGAATCCTTAAACTTGGCAGAAATCTCCACAGGGAGAATGAATTTGGAGACAATGAGGTTCTTTTGTCTGTAAAGGACCTCAAGGTTTGTTGCAAAGAAAGCAATCCAACACTAAACCCGCATTTTATGTTACTTATGCATGATGAAAATGAGCTAAAAGAGTCTTAAACCTATCTGAATGTTAAACCTCATTCCCTTTAGAGAATTTGGAAAGCTATTAATAGGCTCTAAATAGAGCAGTTGCTAGGAAAAAAAAAAAAAAAGTAAAATTCATATTGGTTCCTTATGCCACTGTTGCAAAATCCCTGTGGTGACTGCAAGTTCGCTCGTGCTTTGTAAAGTCCATAGCAGGCAGAACACAGAAATCCTTCATGGGAGATGTCAGCTAGTTACTGAATGCAGTAGCCAGGTAGTCTGTTTGCTCCTCAGCCCGATTAGTAACCGGCAGCTCCGCTGTACGCTTGAAACACTTGTTCAGATGATAAAGTACGAGCCTGATTTCAGCTCCTCTAGTTAGTTACTGTTGTATATGACTTGCCCCTGGTCTGAAGCTGTGAAACTTTAGATGCTATTTAAGATGATATAAGTTCTTAGCTGCCTGTTTGGCCCCTACCATCTGTTAGTGTGATTAACCCGGACTGATTCACAGGTGCAGCTTGAAGTGGTTGAGCCTAAGCAGCTGGAGGCTGCTCTGCCGAAGGAATGTCGTGGCAAAGATAATTGGGGAGTTTGGGAAAGGGACACTGCTTTTCAAAGAAGTTGTCAAGGCAGAACCCACCAACCCAGACAACGTTAGGCTTCTCCTGAAAGGGACCGTGGGTACAAATTCCTTTTTGGAAACATCCCTGTGACTGTCATCACTTTAGAGGTTTATTGGTGTTAGTCAGAAAAGAGATCTCAGGTTTTTTTTGGTGTGTTAGCAAAGACAATTGTGGTTCTAACCATGGTTTTAGAGATTCATTGTGAACGCAAATGGTGTTTGGAAGTATGTGCAGCAAGGAAAAAGGACCTGATCTCAAGGCACCATGGCTTTGCCAGCATCATGGTAAAGATTCCTGCCCTTTCAGGCAACAGGAATGACTGTGCAGTGCTGTTCTCTGTGATGATCTCTGTGATGCTCTCGTAATATGAGAAATCATTTTAAGCTACTGTTAATCAGTCTTGATTCAGGAGCTGGTGAAAGGCCATTGACAATTTCCATCTGCCAGGGATGGGGTGTGCATTTTAGCAGGGGTCAGTCCCACTTTTCGTGCTTGAAATGAAAGATGCCTTTAGAGCTTGAAGGTTTAAACATCTCGGATGGTGGGGAGAGTGCAAACTCTTGCTTTGTAGAAGGGGGAAACTGCAAGGAGACAGATTGCTCCTGAGTAAAATGTTGCACAAAAAAAGTCCTCATGAGATCGCTCGGTACAAGGTGTGCTGGGGCTGCTTGCAAGCTGCAGATGGGCACAGGGAGCAGCACAGCCTTCCTCCCAGTGTCTGAGCAAGTGCTTGACTGGACGAGCTGGGACTGATGATCATGGTACCGCATCACTGCAAGTGGTCTGTTTTCAATGAAAAGTTGCATCATAGTAACTCAGTTGGATTAATACAAGGTTGCTGAAAGCAGGCTGTGATTTGGCACCATCAGAGCTGTGTGGAAGTTAATGCTGGGACTCACTGTGGTGCTTTTGCAAACCACTGAAGCTTGTACATCTAGGGTCTTCTAAACTTTCCCATCAGTATTCCTCTTCTAGATTTTATATTGCGTCCAAAAGGCCCCATCTAATTTAAGAAACTCTTGCAAGACATTGAAAATGGAATGGGGAGCTGCCAAGGAATCCAAGTTCTCCCCGAGCGTGTCGTGTGGCAGGCAGGGATGCGTGATGGTCAAACGCTGCTTATCACCTTCTCCTGCAGAGCCTGGGGAAGTGCAGGACCTTGACAAGAGTTCCTGGTTGCTGCTTTTTAAGAGAAGTCGTCTTTAAGTGTTTCCTGAATCATGGTTTGAGCTTTGCAGATCTAAAACAATTTAACTGATAATTTACATACAGATTACAGCTGGGATCATTAGGATAAGCAATGGAAATTGGCCTGGTTATGCCTTTGCTGATGGAAACAAAAGGCCATAGTCTTCAAAGGTTGTTGCTTTTTTGATGAAACAATTCTGATAAAGTCCAGCTGTCCTGGCACGTTAATTATGATGTGATGAGGCAGGAAATGGCTGTAGTGCCTTCCACAGGAAACTGAACCTTGGCATTCTCATTCCTGCATATTTAGAACTAAAGCAAAACTTTGAGAACTGTTTTATTTACATTGGTGTGTATTCTTTTAAGCTTTTGTTTTGTTGTTTATTTTGTTTTCCTCTGTTATACATGAATACATTATTCAGAGGCCAAGGTTTTCAAGTGCAGGCAGGGAGGCTGTTGAAGGAATCTGGTGTAATGTTCAAGGCTGCCCAGAAAATACAACGGCTCTTGAAGTCAGCGGAGGCTCTAAGTGGCTCGGTAGCTGTTAGGAGCAAGCAGCTCGTCCTCAGGAGAGGAGGGCTCTTGCCTGTACACATGTGCTTTTGACCATTTGCCCTGTGTGTATTTTTAAGTAAAAGGCATGTGTAGCAGATTTCGCTCTGTGTTCAGTGTCCTTTTAGCTTGACAGATATTTTAACTGTCTGAAAAAACACTGTGGTAGATTTGTTCCAGACTGCATCCTGAACAGCTTTTTATTACTTCCAGCTTTTGTTGAAGGGATTAGTGCTTGTGGGGAAGGTGGAGGATTGGTTCTACTGCAAAGTAGTCATCTCCCTCTCTCCACAAAATGGCTTTGTTGGCAACTCATTTTTTCCTCTTTGGTGCCCTAAAGAGGTGCCTTGGCTTGGTTCTGGAGGGGTACCTCCAAAGACATTGACCTGGGGCTTTCTTTTCCAAAGCCCAAGGGCCAGTCATCATCAGTCCCCAGTAGCAGCAGTGGAGAATACATTGTTCATACTTGTCGCCTTGCCCTCATAGTGATTTTGAGAGGTAGCTCTAATTTAAGGCTTTTCTGTAATCCTGATTTGGTACTGGCAAGGCAGCAGCTGTTGTGATCGTTGCACTGACATCAACCAACAGTAATTTATTCTGGAGACCCCTGGGTAGCCCTGAAGATGCTGCTTTTCTGCCTTGAATTCTAGTCAGGCGACTGGAAGCTTTATGACTTTTCTTTCCTTATCACCCTTCAAACAATTTCTTCTGGGCCAAGCAATGGTAAATTGGCACCGAGAACAAAAAGTACCTAAATGTAATCCACATGCTGTTCTTTTCATGCCTTGAAGACTTTCAGAAAGGATGAAACAAGGTTCAAATTCATCAAATCCTGTAGAGTGGAAACCCACTCAAGGGAGCAGCAAAAATTGGATGTTGCCTAGAAGTGTTTTTCAATTAAAGGTCAAATACAATGGGTACTGAAAACCTTGGTGGGGTTTGATGTGGCCATGTCAGGTGTGCTATTGCCTACCTACCTGCTCGAGGTGATTGTCAGGCAGGCTTGGAGTGGACTGCTTTTGTATTTCTCCATATTAGAGAAGTCCAAATAAAAATCGAGGAGTCCTGAAGTGAAGTGGTCCCCTGGGCTGCCTAATTTCAATTTCACATGCAGGAGATTTCCTGATTAGATGTAATGTATTTGCAGTGGAGTGCAGTGTGGGTCAGCAGGATATTTTCTTCACTAATGAGAGCTCTAAAAGCAATCAGGAATTCCCACCCGTTCCCCTGCTGCTCATTACCACTGTGTGCTGGAGTCTGCCCTGTTGTTACTGTGAACTTTTAACAGCGGTGCTACCTACTGCCACCTGTCCTGTTAACAAAGATGGGACATGATGGACATGGTTTGTAAGAGGACTTGGCACTTGATGGTATAGATTCGTTAACTATGGTCTTACTGGTTTTGGTGAATCTGGATGGTTTTGCTCTCAAGACAGATCGAAGCAGTAAAAAAAGGTGGCTTTAGTTTATGATAATTTAAACTGTAAAGAGAAATGCTGTGTGTTAATCAGACTGGTTGCTGTATGAAAGCACAACATGAGGACGAGTGTTATGGTTTGTGGATGTTGCTGCCTTTTTCTCTTTGACCTTAAACATACTGAGAATATGCCAATATACTTTGCTACTTCCTAGTCAAAAAGCATTTTCAAATGGTGTTTGTGATGTCTGCAGGTGTTTTCTTCTATCTCTCCTGTAATTCAGGAGCATTGCAAGTTGTGCTGAGGGTTCTGCAAGGGGAAGCTTTCTGAGTAGAGTCCTTATTCCCCTTACTCCCTGAGGAGTTTCCTTCCTTGCTTCTCTCTGGCACAGAACTGAGCAGCTTCTCTTCATTCCTACTTGCATCATCCTGTCCTCTTTTCTGCTCCTACCTCTTCTGCAGAGCGAAGGTTTTCCTCTTTTCCTCCCTGTGCATTTGTTGTATACGAGTCTTATGGGAGCACACCTCTTCCAGGAGAAGAGTTGTATAAAGGGTGAGGGTTCATGGAAAGGAGGGTTGCGTGTAAGAAAATCAGAGGATGAGCTGCAGTAGAAACCTGGCTGCATGAAGCAGCTTTATTTGGGGAACTGTTTTTGGCTGGATCCTGACCAATTCAGATGCCCTGATCATGGGCTGCACCCTGATGGGAGCTTGGTCCATCCAGCCTATGTGCTGCAGAGCAGCCTTGCCGTGGGTGAGCTCCGGCGTCTGTAGTTTGGAGGTTGTGCTTGCCAGTGATGACATCAAAGCTTTGTATGCTCTATCTGTGTGCGAAGGTGCATGTGATGCACGTGAGGAGAAGTGACCACTCTGACTGCAGGGTTACTGCATCAACATTGCTCATTTGGGGTCAAACCAGGCACTCTGCTCTGTCTGAGATACCAATAGAACTGGTTTGGATGGTTGATTGGCTTTGACCTGCCACACTTTACTTTGATTTTGTGGGAATTACGGGTAAAGCCCAATATTGGTCACCCTACATTGCCTCATGGAAGATGTTAGTCATCCAGAGAAAATATCCTTTTAATATATCAGTACAAACATGTATTTCCACCTTTACTTCGGATACTTGTAACTTGGTCTTTGCATGTAGTATTTAATTCCTTTGGTTGGCTTTGTCTAAAAACTTCTGTTTTAATGCTTTAAACTTCTCTTTTAGCAAATATTATTAACAGTGATTTTCCTTGCATCCCTAATTCACTTTAGTCTGTGCAACAATTTCATAGTGTTGCAGTTAAATTTTCAATAGTTACCTGATTTTCTGTTTTGATTGCATGCACAAATTTGCTTTGTTTTTCTACTTCATTAATTTTAACAGTAATTGCCACTTCAGGCAAAAATAAAATAAAAAAATCACTTATCGTTCTTAGCATCATTATAAGACTTGCTCTTAGAATGTTTTCTTTATACTGAGAGAGACGTTGTTAAAAGATTTATTCCCGTATTTTCTATCCAGCTGTATTTTTGTTTAGGGAGGGGGGTAGCAGGATTTCTGAGTTTGCACTGATTGTAAGAACTGCTATAAATATTTGAGGAACGGAAGAGTTTATTTATAGTGGAGTGTTAGGCTGCTAATGAAGGAAATGAAACAGGGCTGAGAGAAATAGAGTTATTTTTCTGGACCCCTCTAGTCCTGAAAATTCCACATTAATCTGATTTGCTTCAGGAAAACTCCATTGTAAAATAAATTAGTGTTTCCTACTATTAAACAGATCTTGATTCTTTAACTTCTTAAAACCTGTTGTGGTGTGACAACTGAAGGGATGCCATGAAGATGCTGTGCAGTGTAGCCAACGTGGTGCATGGATCCAGGGCTTGGAATACCCTTGCATATGGGTCTATGTATCTACATTTAATTCTTGGAGGGTAAAACCAGATGGGTAGTTGTATGTGGGTTTTTTTCTGCTGTGTTTGCTGTACTGGTATGTGACAAATGATTGAGAAGCTGGATGAGAGAAGGGTTTTCCATATGCTGCTTATGCTACTCTTTTGGGCACAGGCTGGGCCAGGGCATGGGAAGGAGTGAGGGAGAGCCAGGAGACCTTGCCAGGAGCTGGGAAAAGTGATCACTTGGGTATATATAGACTGAGAGAGACACTCTAATTTTTTGCTGTGGTGTTGGACATCACTGAACATTTGGGCTTTGTCAGGCTCATGAGAATGGGAAGTTCCTGCAAAATGGTAAATACTGTTGCTGAGTTTTACTCATCCACATTTAGTATTTTTGTTTTTCTCTTTGTCTAAGATTTCTGAAATATCATAGAATCATAGAATCATNCATCCACATTTAGTACTTTTGGTTTTCTCTTTGTCTAAGATTTCTGAAATATATTCCATTTGTAAATGTATGTTAGTAGTTTCTATGCCAGTAGCAACCTTGCAGTCATACACTAAGTTTTAGGGTACTGCTAGGCAGATTTCCAGTCATGAGCTCTTCCTAAACCTCAGTTAAAAGGAGTATGTGTGGAAGGGGCTGGAAAAGGAGCTTGCTTTCTGAGTACTGATATTTATGGATGTATCTCTTTGAAACAGGGGCACCCTATTGGACACATACGGACAAAATGGAGAAGAGGCTGCACGCGGTGCCCGCGGCCAACACCGTCAAGTTTCGTTGTCCGGCGATGGGAAACCCAACACCGACCATGAGATGGCTCAAAAATGGGAAAGAGTTTAAACAAGAGCATCGGATTGGTGGATATAAGGTAAGATCTCATGATGTGAGTTTGCAATTTATCTTCTTGACCAAGGCTGTGAAAAAAACCCCAGAAAACAACCCAAAACCCAACAAACCTAAACTTGCTGAATTCAACAGAAAATATTTTAATGGCCTTGGATCAAATGTAGAAGCAAAAGAAAGTAATTGTTTTCTTCTGGGGAAGGGTGGGTGCTTTCTTTGGCGGTTACTGAGCACTAACTCTATATTATTTTATTTTTTTTTCTGAAATTCTATCTTGTAGCATAGCAGTGCAGCTAAGGATTATTTATAGAGACTTATTTGGAAAACTAAAGACTGACTTTGCAAAGCAGAGTAAGACTGTTTTGCTCTCTTCATTTTCAGCTGCATTGTTAAAAACACAACCATCCACTCTGGTGACTGTAGGCAGTTTAATAAAGGAAGGGTTGGAAGTCAAGTTATTATTTTCTATGGAGTTTATGGTCTGTGAAAATGAAATGGGAAGCAGAATTTGAGAGAAAGTAGCAGTGATTACTTACAAGGGTTTGTTTGAATTTTAAACAGCTTCAGATTAGATGTTTCATTCTCAGGCGGTGGTTACTGATTAAGAGAGAGTTTTAGGGAGGCCAGATAGCTCTGTGGGTTAGTGCACAGACCTTTAACCTCCTGGTATCTGCCTAGGTCAGGTCAGGAGTCAGGATTAGGTCATCTCATTCCACTTCTCACAAGGAATGGGACTGGGGGATTTTGATGGCAAATTGCTGTGCAACCTCTACCCTTCCTGCCCCACATTTCTGAGTTACCATAACCTCTTCTGTGGACCCTCTGTCAGTGGCTTCCTCACGTACCCAACACCACAGCAACTTCTCTGCAAAGATGGGGAGACTCCAAGTTAGTCACCTTGGGTCACTATTGTAAGCCCCAGCCTAGAACTGGCGCTGAGAATCTCAGAGCCATTTGTCATGGTAATTAAAACAGAAGTTAACTGACTTTTCCAGATGGCACAGTAAGCTCGAGAGTGAGTCCTGGGGGCTGCCTCCCCCAGCACCAGGCTGCTGCCTTACCCCAGTATTTTTGGGGTTCCCCTATGGAGCTGGGGTTTATATTGCTTTGCGTGTTGTTGATCCTGTTTGGTACAAAACCCCCTGTGTTCTCCAGTGCAGAGGAGGACAAACTGTAGTCTCCTTTCCTCTCTAGATAGATTTACTGCAGAAAGTGTCAATTTTTCCAACGTTTGTGTTAGCAGAGAGTGAAGCCCAGAAAATGTCCCCACATGAACGCTAATTATCTAAGTAGACTTTTCCATCTATGTTTGCTTACACCATAAATTACTGTTGCTTATAAGTGTACACCTGGCAACACCTTCTGCCTTTCATAACGCTGTGGAGTGTTAACGAATTGGCTACAATTCTGTGATTTTCACCTTTCTCAGTGTTTTCTTAAAAACAAACCAAAAACCATCTATTAAAAACACCCAAACCTAACAAACTACTCCTGTCTTGGAAAATAATAGTAACTGGTTTGGTACTGAGATGTTATTTGAACACTTTACATCTCGTGAAGGAGAAATGCAGGTATCACTCTTGGAAACTGTGAAGGGAAACCTGTGTCATGCAAGGCAGGATGGAGATACCTGGTCTGTGGTTTGGAAGGGTGACCTTCAGTGGTGTAAATCAGCCCATGTGGAGGTCCATGCTGCCAACTGCTACTCTGTGTTAGGGTTCTGGGTGAGCTCCTTTAGACCTGTGACCCTTAAGTGGCACAAATTAAATTTTTGCTCCTGTGTATGAAGTGTATGGAATTTCCTAGGTATGTATGCTCTCCGGGAAGAAACCACAGATGCCTGTTTCTAAACCCAGCTGGATAAGTATATACCCATAACTCTAAATAATAAACTTTGCATATCTTTTTAGCCTAAAAGAAAGGGCATAACTGTGGATTTTAGACTTTCGTGTTGCTCAGAAATACATCACATCTTAAATGATCTGGTCACTCTTACTGTCACTCTGCTTACCAAAGCTGTGTGTACTCCAGGTTCTGTCAGTGTTTTGAATAACTATCTTTTTAAGATAAAGCCTTGTTTTCAGTGAATGGGTGTTAAAGAGTAAGACCTCCAGAACTTCTGGAGCCTGTGTTCTCTTCTTGTTAGAGAGGCAGAATGAGGTCACTGTGGGCTGCTTCATAATTAGTCCAGAATAGGGAGAACTATATTTCCTTGTTACCTCTCTACCAACAGACTTGTAATGAAGGAATCTTCAGAGGACTGATTCTTTCCATGTTGGTCTATGGTCAGCCAGGTAGCACAGCAGCTCATCGTAATTCTTGTACACCAGCTTGTCTTGAAACTGAGCACTGCTATATGTAAAACATTTCTGCTGGACATACTCATATCCAGAATACTCCAAGTGACTAGAATAGCTGGAACCAACCTTGTCTGTATCTGCCATCACCGTTGGTGTAACACCAGCCGTCTCTCTCGGAAGAGGCAATCATCCCATGAAGACTAGGAAGGAAATGCAAATCTTGCCAGTAATCCTCCAGCCACCCCTCTCCTGCTGCCCTGAGCTAAGAAATCTTTTCTTTGTATTCTCTCTATCGCAATCAGATAGTGTGACCTGTAGCACTTTGTCCCTCTGACTGGGGAATGTCTTGAGTCAATTTGCACACGGACAGGCTAGCAGAAGGGTGTATGTGTGGGCCAAGATAGCTTCCAGAGTGAAATTCCTCTACCATGACTAATTCTGGGTGGTGAATTTAAAAATCGAACCTTTTATGACTTTTCAAGGTGTGCACAAAGTTTGTACAGCAAGGAGAAAGGCATCAGTTATTCAACGTCTAAATAATTTGCAGTCATTTTTTATCTGTCTCTAGAGTGATAACAGCCTTTGCTTGTGCATTTAAAGGCTTTTTTTTACATTTTCTTTGAGTGAATAAAATAAATCCTCTATGAGACACCACAGGAGCCTTTATTTTTCTATACACCACCCTGAAAGTAAATGTACTTCTATCAGCTGTTACTGTTTAAGTATTAACAGGTGTTTGTTTTCACATATACATTTTGATAAACTTCAGCACCACAGTCACCTTATACACATTTAAGTTAAGCCAGGTACATAAAGAGTAAAGAGAGGGTGCTGACTCTATAGGAACTGGGAAAGCTTATGGCTTTTGTATTGATGTTCTGCACTTGTTCTCTCTGCCTGAGCAGTACCAGTATGTGTCTCAACTGTGCTGAGTTTGTGGGCAATCAGAGTTTGGTTTCTAACCCTTCTTTCTTTTGGCATTCATTTAAAAATTACCTTTTTTTCCCATTTGTTGATGTGACAATGTTTCATGGTGTCTGTTCACTGAAGACGTGTATTTTAAAATTAAACAATGCTGTCTACAATGTTTTATATGATACTTCAGAAGCAAAACATTTCTTGGAGACATTTCTTGCTCAAAAAAGGCATTCTTACCAGTATTTCTTGTCATTCTTGTACATGAAGTACCATTTTGGGTACAAAGCACAGCTAAAACATGACAATAGATATTGCAAAACAATAAAAAATAATAATAAAAAAAAAGGCAAAGCAGTTATTAAACCATGTCAATAAAGTATATTGACGGGTCATGCTGTGATTTGAGATGCTTGGAATGTGTTTGTTCCCTGAATTTCCCTATGCTAAGAAAAGGCAATGACCAACTGAAAGCAATACCCTGCAGACCAGGTGATGGAGTGGGTGGAACTGTGCGGGTATTCTCCAGGATTTAGAAAGAACTTGTTATGACGTAGGTCTTCAGGGAACAAAATAGCAGCATAATAACTCTCAAGGAGCTAGTCACGTTGGAGAGCTGGAAGAGTTTCCTATGATGGATGAAACTCTGGGTGTGTTCACTTGTCCTGTTCTGGACCCTGTATGCCTGTAAGGATGCTCCTGCTTCCAGTGGCTTGTTGCTGCCCTCATGTTTTTTCCTAGTGGATTCGTTTACGTGAACTCTCTAGTATGTTCTGTCTGCCAGATGAGCACAAGTCATCAATTTAAACAGCTTGAATGGACCCAGCTGGTATTTGAAGAGCTGTAGGACTGATCCCTTCCATTAGAAGGGGTCGTAGTGAGCAACTATCACTGCTTGCAGTTAAGAGGTTTAACCTGCTTTACCAGAAGGTCTATATATGTGCAACTTCAGTCGCAAGGGTGGATTGTTTGGGATTTATTTCCCCCCTCCAAAGATGAGTATCACTGTTGTAGTTCACCCCGATGCAGCAGACTGGTGTTAGACCTGTGTACTGTGGAAACACTGCTTTGAACTCCCTTTGAAACTAGCTTCGGGGTTATTTTTGGTCTGTAATGGCACCAATTTTGGTGCCTCAAGACAGACTTTACGGGGACTAGGTAGTGAAGACAGGTTACTTAAAAAGACCATGTTAACAAAGACCATATGACAGGGTATTTGTTGCAGGACCACAGTGTGTCTGAGAATCCTAGAATGGTTTGGGTTGGAAGGGACCTCTAAAGGTCATCTGGTCCTACCCCCCTGCAGGGAGCAGGGACATCTGCAACCAGAGCAGGGTGCTCAGAGCCCCGGCCAACCTCATCTGGAGTGTTTCCAGGGATGGGGCAGTGATCACCTCTCTGGGCTACCTGGACCAGGCTCTCCCCACCCTCAGTGTCAAAAAATTTCTTCTTTATATCTAGTATAAATCTACCCCCTTTTAGTTTAAAACCATTACACTTTGTCCTATGGCAACAGGCTCTGCTAAAAAGATTGGACCCATCTTTCGTATAGGCCCCATTTAAGTACTGACAGAAAGGCCGCAATAAGGTCTCCCTGAAAAGAAAGGTTCAATTTGAGGTGTCTTCAGCAGAAGATGCCATCATCCCCAGCAAAGGAGAGTTTTTCTGGGCTTTGCAGTGCTGCCCTTGTAAGCAAAAAGTACTAAGCCAACAAGCTGAATTTAGTTGAATCCAGATCCATGACATAAATCCAGTTGTGTGACGATGTGTCATAGATGCTGTGGGCCTCTAGAGCAGTTGTTTAGCTTGAACTGAAGAGGCTTAAGTTGTTTTATAATAAAAGATATTATCTCTTCTCATTGGATTCACAAGAAGGGAAATTGCACAAATACTTTTTAGTGTTGCTATCCAGTATATCCACTTGTGGCCCTAAGATCCTTATGTTTACTTACTGAATGCTAAACAATCCTGTGTGTTTTCCTGTTAAATTAATTACTTACAGCTTGTTACCAATTTTTATTTTGCTTGCACTTCTGCAGAACCATGATCTGTTCTTCCTGTTTTGAAGTCAAATAGGTTGAAACACTTGCTCTGATTCTGAGAAGCTTGATGTAACTTGTAATGACAGAAAGTTCAGGTCACTTTGACCAAGTCTCCCTCAGAACAGCTCATAAAGAAGTAAAATATTCAAAACATATAGCTGTAGTATTTGTTAATTACCAGTGGTTTATGACAGCAATTCTTCCTGACCCAGATTTTGACTTTCAAGGTTGCTTAGCAGAATAATGAGACAATAAAATAACCTTAATAAACTCTTTCTAGCTTTATAAACATATTTCATAGCTCTTCATAGTGTGGGAAAAAATGAATATATGGTTTTGATATATACCATTCAGAGGGGGGGCATGGGAGAGGAGTGGTAGCTTTGGGCTGGAGATTTTGAGGTTGTGTCACAAATTTCTGTGACACTAGGTTAGCACCCATGCCTTTCACCTGCTGCTGGAGTCTTGTCTAAATTTTCTTTGTTTTTCAAAGCCTGCATGGCCAGTCATTAGCTAAATATTATTAGTCTGTAACTGGACAGTAATAATCATCTATAGCTAATGAGCTAGTTAGTATCTGGGGTGACTAGGAAAGCCAGGATCACCTTACAGAGAGGACTCTTCTTCCAAGCTTTGAACTGAAGGAATTTTTACCTCCAGCAAGTGTCAGGGCTCAGTTCTTGGCATGAGGAACACATCCCTGAGCAGCCTTTTCCTTCTGGATAAGGACCTACAGAACAGTCAGGCACAAAGCAGGATTTTAGACTTAGAGTTGTAATGATCTTTTAAGAACATATAGTTACTGGAAGTGTCCATAATTTTTTTTCTGGTGTACTGCACTGAATTAATACTTTCCATTTGGTTGATTAAAATGATTGTACCAGATTGTATTTTTATTCCATTTGCTAAAATACATACATAGCAATTTAGAAGTTGTACATCACAGCTACATAATGTGAAGGGTTTCGAGTGCTTTGTCGAGTAATGCTAAAACAAGGGATTAGTGGAGAGACAGCAAAAGGTCATTGTGGGAACCAACTTATGATGCAGGAAATCTATATGTGTACCGGATGACTCTATATCCTTCCAGTATTGGGCTGGATCCTATTTTCTGCAAGACCACTGCCAACTCCCCTTTTGAGTTCAAATGGGAACAGAATCAGCACCTTTAATACTTTCTGTCTGAGAAGGATTGTATGAAATAAATGTATATCCTCATGTTCTGTTCCCATGAGGATTTTCTTCAGGCATTTTTGATGAGGAACAATCTTCACTTCTTTCTTGTGGTACACCAGAGCAGCAAGAGATGTGGCCACTCTTCTGTCTGTGGGAGGGATCCCAAACATTGCCCTTACCTACTTTGTTTCTCTGAAACGTGGGCTGTGTAATTGAGCAATTAGATGTGAGGGGATCATATCCATCCCATGTTGCTCGTGGGTAGTTAATACTGGCAGATGATTGTCTGGGTGGGAAATATCCTGAGGGTGTGAGTTCACTTTATGAGTGAATCGAGAGGTAAAGCCTGGTAAGGTGACTGCTGCTAATTGGTGCCGTCCTCGTAAACCTGGTTGGACTGAGTTTGCATCAATGTCTGCAGTGCTCAGACTGGGGATTGGGTAAATTTATAGCAGAAAGCACCAAAGCTTTTGCTGCTGCAGCCGTGCTGCACTGGGTCAGGCATCAATAAAGATTTCAGTGTCCAGAACTGTCAAATAAGCACAGAAGAGGCTTTAAACCTGGATTACAAAAGATTAATTATTCGGGAAGCTGCTCTTTTGGAGGGGGAGAGGGCGAAACCATGCTAGTGAAGTTCCCAACCTCTCTGATTACAACCCACCAGGTCCGCAACCAGCACTGGAGTCTCATCATGGAGAGTGTAGTCCCGTCTGACAAAGGAAATTATACATGCATAGTGGAAAACCAGTATGGATCCATCAATCACACGTACCACCTCGATGTTGTTGGTAAGTAAGGCTCTGTCACGTGTAAGGCAAAGTTTTTAGTTAATGAGTTTCTCTGTTCAAACATTTAGAACTAAGTTGATATATGTTGTGTTAATTTTGAAGATGATTTCACAGTATTCCAAGGATAAGAGTTGGCTACGTAACCATTTGCTACATAACTCTCTATGTTCATCTGTCTCACTTGTGTCTGCAGGACTAATCTAGCCTTGCCTTGGCAAAGGTGTGTAATATCCACATGTATAAATGAGTTCTTGTTGCTGTGCCTCACATCAAAGCTTACCATGACAACCAAATAACAAATACTGATGCAATTTGAATCATTAGCATTACAATTTAATTATTACTTGTACAATTCCGCCTAAGACAAATTTTAATAAGTGAAGTTAGGAGAACTGTCGAGTGATCCTTGAGATTGCTGTCATTATAGCTGAAATGATTAATCTTTTTTTAATTATTATTTTCTCTGAAAAGCTAGAGGTTGACTTTGGTGAAAGTAGTGCAGAGTTGGAGCTTCAGCATTGGTACTTTGTGTTTGTGGCAGCAGAGATCTGACCATAGCCTGTTCTGTGGGCTCTGAGCACTCCCTGAATCCCAGATGACAAAAATTGGGAAGAAGTGTTTTACCTGAGGACAACCTGTAAAAAGCTGTGTGATTTATTAGTAGTAGCAAAGCCCTGATTCAGCAAGACTATTAAGAACTTGCTTAATAATGTTAACTTAATAATACCCAAATCCTGTTGACTTTAATAAGGCTTACATGTATTCGTTTAAGTGCTTAGCTAAATTAGGGCTTGAAGTCCCAGGAACCAGTTCTGTTCACTCCTCCTCTTGCTGATCAGCCTGGATGGGTGTGAGCAGTTTTACTGACTCTGAAGGCATCGCTGCCCAGGAGTAACATTTAGCTGTTATAACAGGACCTGCTGGTTGTACCTTTGGGAATCTGAGCTGCCCTGGCCTTGAGTGGACTTGCTCTTTCCAGGCTTCTGAGGTGATCACAAGCTCTGTGAATAACAGAGCTCTATGAATAACACTTCTGATCAATCAGTATTGAAAGCAAACATGAATTTGATTATTGTAAGCTATTTTTTGACTGGTGACTGACAGCCAAGCCTACCTTCTATGGGGACCCTTACTCTGAATTTGGATTTATGTGACCAAAACAGTGACAAAATTTCATTTCCCTATTTCTCGATTGGTTTTCACATTAATATAAAATGCATCTCTTGCATTGTTTTGGATGGTGGCTTGCTTTGAAACCACTTAAATCTGCATAACCCTCCAAATCCAGACGAAAACAAGTGCCACCTTCTCAGGCAGCAAGATGTGAAAACATTCCCCAAGAAAACACCAGTGAGAATCTTCAGAGCCAATCTGTGAAGCACCCTGGTTCTAGGTAGTCACCTTTACTTGCTTTGAGTCAATGCTGAAAGCAGTGAGGATTTTTATAGCCGGGGCAATATTTTGTCATCCTCGATAGAGTGAGCTATGGGTGTCGTTGAGGTGAACCAAGTGACTGGCAAAGCTGTTTTTGTTTGAACACTTATTTAAACAAAGTTTATGGAGGGTGCAGCAGCAACGGCTGCCGGCAATGGGCAGTTTTGCAATATTGGGAATTTTCCTTGATGAAACAAAACTGGTTAAAAATTCCCCTTCCCTTCTCTGTCCCCTGCTCCTTTTCCTCATTAGCACCCCAATTCTGATCTGGCATGTTTCATGTTGACTGTAAATGTCTTCATTTTTTTTCTTCATGTGTTCATGGACTGAACAAATATCTGTCAGAAGCCCTCTTGGCTTCTCTCCACCTTTTGAGCCTTCTGAATGTCTTACATTGAGGAATATTATGCAGAAGTTTATTTTTCCTGGCAGCAAATTATAGTGACCTGCATGAATGAATGGAATGGTAATAAAGATGACATCATTTATTTGAATGTCTATTCCTTTCCTATAGAGAGGCAGAAAAGTAAATAATCAGTTTTTTCAGAAGTGACTAGTGATTTGGGGTGCTGGGTACCCAGCTGATGCCACCCAAAAGAGCCCTGATTTCCCCTGGGCCTGAAAATGCTGAATATTCAGCATTTTTTGATGCTCAGGGCTGTGATCTATGAAACCACAAGTCTTTGGCAAGTCACAATCTGCATTCAGGAGTTCTGCGTAGTTAATAGTTTTACTTCATTTTTGCCTTGATGAGTTAAAGGATGTAATTGTTAGCTTACCTGAAAACATATGTATGGAAATGTGCACCCTACGATACCTGTGTTGAATTTGCTGTGAGTCTTCCAAGAGATACCACATTGGGACTCTAACCTGAAAGGGGGATTGATGTTCGAGAGCTCAGCCATTGCTGTGTTGCTGAAAGCTTGTAATAATCGTGGAGGCTGGGCAAAAAACTGCTGAAGCAGTAAATTAAGGCTGGCCAGGAGGGGAAACTGGCAGTTTTTTCTAGTTAAGACAGTTCTACAGAATGTAATTTTGTGCCTTTTTTTTTTTATATGGGTTTTCAGTTATGGATGTTTGTTTAGAGGCAATTGTGTACGTAGATCACATCTTACAAACTTCAGGCTGTAATTTTAGGAAATTGTGTGTGGAAAACTGTCAGTTGAAAGCCTCTGAAATTGCTTTTTCTATATGGCTTAACTGGTTCCAGAGCTGATTAAGTGTAAGTAATAGCAAGTGGTATTAAACACAGTAACGTATTACACTAACATGAGCATCTGACTATATGGTGTAACGTAGAGAACCCTCTGATTATGTCACAGATTTGGGAGGTATCCCAGCAAAAATTGTGCCAAATAATGACACAACGCTAGTTAGGAATATCCAGTATTACTCGAGCCAATAACTTTCCAAAGCTTGAACTCTTTTGACAATTAAAAGCCTGGAGCCAGCAGGGCTGAGTAGTTTTCAGTCAAAATGTAGGTGTGAACTGTTCTCCTTTTTACCTTGCAATTACTTGTAAGAACCCTCTTAAAATAGTCAGCTCGGCTCAGATGGTCTCATTCAAATTTACAGACTTGGCAAAACCGTTGCACTGAATTTTTTTACAAAGGGAGCAGGAAAAAAGCTGAAGAAAAAAGCAGCAAGCGGCTGGCAGCCCTGCTGTCTTGCACAGGATACTGGTGCCCTTTGACAGTGTTAGCAGGGAATTGTCCATTCCAGTTGGCCTGGATATTCTGTGTTGGACAGAGTTATTTTTCAAATGTTCAGGATACCCCAATCAACTGCCTTTTCCTCTCTCCTCTTCCTCTTCCTCCATTTCAAAGCAGGGACTTAAGCAGGGAGCATACAGAGCTTTGCTCAGGGCTACAAATGTGTTAGATTGCAGGAGTGGAAAATGGTGGCAAAATAAAACTCCGTTCGGATCCCACGAAGTGACACGAGTTGATTTTAGCTTTTTATTGGAGTACTACCCAGAGGCTTCAATTAATATCAGATACTTATTGTCCAAGGCAAAGTGCCAGCACACAGTAATTGCTTACAACCGAAATGCGGAGAGGCTGGGAGAAGGAAATGTCACTGTCCATTTTATAGATGAAAAACCGAGCTGTGGAGTGATGAAATTTCTTGCCCTGGGTCACACAGGAAGCTGGTGGCAGAGCCAAAAAGTAAAGCTGGTACTTGAATCCTAATCCAGGACCTTAATTAAAAGAATGTTCTTTCCCTTGTACAATTTAGCCCATCAGCTGGGTTTTTTTACGTGCAGCTCAAGTGCCTTTCTGTTCTTTTGTATTTAGCAGCAGGTAGAAACTCGTGTTTTTATAGTAAGCTTACTAATAGACTAACTCCGTTCTCATTAACCATATATAAAGTCAGGCAGTCCTAAGGGAGGATGAATGAAAGCGACGTGGTTTTCGCTTATGAGTTGTATTGTAGTGAATCCGGGTTGTAGGAAGCAACGTGGGAATGCAGCCACTGAGACTTGTATATAATTAGATCACTCTTGGATTGCAATTATCGCTGGAGTACAGTTTCAGCAGCAGCAGTTCTGTTTAAGCATGGAAGTAAGTAATTGAATTTATATTTTAATGGCAAAAAAAAAAAAAAGAAGAAGGTTAGTCTTTGAGCAGTCCTAGTGCAGGTAGCCATTTCTGTCCTATTTAATGTCATCATCCAGGGAAACAAAAGATGGTTTGGTTTCAGATGAAGTTCGGCACATTACCTCATTTACTGGGTTTTACAAGCAGCTGCTACAGCACGACACATCTTCCAAGAATGTACAAGATGACCCTGCTGTTTACTATAAAAATTGAACATAACTTGTCACAAATATATTTTTTTAAGTGCCCTTTTGCAGCCAATTTAGCTGTACTGTGACCAGTTTCTAATTTCCCTAATAGCCATGCCTTTGGCTCTCGTTACTGAGGAGTGAACACCAGAGGTGGCAGCGAACCACACAGTTGTCCCTTAACAATAATTCATCTTTTCATATGAAAACAGTGGGAGAATAACTTCTCATCCAGGAAGAATTTTAAATGACTCTCAGTTTAAAGCTTGTGCCCCAGAAATCTCATGTATGAGTGGTTTTTCTGATGGGTGTGCAGAAAAATGTGTTTATTCTGAACTCTTGCAGGCTTTAGAGGGCTTTAGGATTAATATTACTCTTGCTTTTTACAGCGTGTTATTAAAAAAAAAAAATTGATTAAAATGGAACCAACTTTTTGCTATTGGTACTGTACTGTTTATATTTCCCTTACTTCAGGCAGAAGTAGAATCTTTGCCTTTGTTTTTAGTCAGTTTTATTTTTGGACTTTCATGTGCTGTCAAGTTTCTAGCTGCAAACATGGCACAGCCACATGTATATATATATTTTTTTTTTAAAGACATGTTTCCATTTTGTCATTCCTGAATGAGTAAGAGCACGTGCATTGTTACTTGCTTTTTGCTGAGACTTGTTTTGGCAAAATAAAGTTCAGAATTAGTTTGACTTGACTATACTATGTCCCTTAATTTCCAAAGAATTATTTTTAGGATTCAGGTTACGTACAAAAAAGGAATTGACACCAACTAAATACATGCTTTGGATGTTGCATCACTCATGTCTGGCAGGAGTTAAGTGTAGCTATTACAACCAAGCCTAAACTTGCATTTCTGGCAGATGTGCCTGTAGTTGTTGACTGACTCTTTACATGGACAAGCTTTGGCTTGACATCTTCATCCAAGTGCTTGCGGCATGGGGCATGATGAGACAGGGGCTGGAAGGATGAAGGAATCCACCCTGATGCTTGCCCTTAGGTATTTGGTTAGGCCAAGGGGGAAGAAGATTTTATTTAATGTACTGATAAGCCTGAGTGTGGACTTTACACCTGGATTTTGGCAAGGTGTGTTCATCTGAGAAGAAATTACGCAAATTGCTTAGTGCTGGAGGCTGTGGGGTTCACTCCTGAAAACAAAGACCCACAGTGTGATGGTTCAGCTAAGGGAAAATGAAAGCTTACGGGTTTTTATTTCCCCCTTTTCTTAATAAGGTAAAAATATTCCAACCCGCTAGTTTTATAGCATTAAAGCTTCTGATTTCATTGGAGTAGTCTGGCTAAATTACATTTTATGGACAAATACTAGTGTCATTACTTCATCTGCTGGGTGAACAGTGAATTTGTCATGTTTGGAATGCTTCCTGCAGAGTCTGCTGGGGGAGAACTGGTCTCCCTGTCCCACTTTCTGTCTTATTGCAGCCCCAAGGCAGGTATTTCTCTTTCTTTTGATGAGTGATGAACAGGATATTGTTTCAGCTCTGTTATTATCATTTTTAATCGTGCCTTCTAATTCATGTAGTATCCTACTCATGGAAATGCAAGTAGGAATTTGCAGGAGTTGTCTGAAGATGCTAACAAGGCTGTTGCCTTGTTCATTGTGTGATTGGCATATGTTGAAAGCCACGTCTGTGCCCAATAAGAGGCTTTTTGACCTGATTCAGTCTTTTCTAACAATTCTGTTACTGAAAAATAAGTCAGCGTAATTGGCAGTAAATTGGTAGTTATGTCCTCTTAAAAACAATAATAAAGTTATTACAAATATAGAAAAGTCATAAATGAAGTCATGTTGGTATCCTCTTCTCTTACCGCTCTAGAAACCACTGTGCAACTTGAAATCCAGAGGCGCTTGTGTTTTACAGGTTTTCAGGATTTTAAGTCATTAGGTCATCTTTGCATTACCACCATTCCCATCGTGCAGCTTCAATAGCAGTTCTTCCATTTAAATATAAAAAGCTACATTAAAAATCATTTGTTAGGCACTTTTGAATATGGAACTGCTCTGTAAAGATAAAGTGCTATTTTTTTTTCAGGTTACCCTTTAAAAGGTTGCATGAAAAGGTGGAAATTTTTGACTGTTCATGAAAGAAAAACACGGACACCATCAGAACTTGAGTGAAGAGCTCAACATGACTGTATGAGTTGGAATAAGGATAGTCTACTATTTTTACAACATGCTTGTGAAAGTCTGAAATTCTCTATACTTTTAGGGATATTTTTTTTTTAATCGCCGTTACAAATCAGGTCATCAAAACAGGTGCTCTTCAGTTGTTCACGTATTCTGGGTTTACAGGTGAATATGGGTGCTCTGGCTGATGGTCATACCCACAACATGGTTCTGCTGCTATCAGATTGGATTATATGCATTACTGAGCAACGTCATTTCATTTCAGCAGTTGGGTTCAAATCTATGTTCCCTTTGATACCTGTGCTAGTGCAGTATCTAGAGTGTCTATGAAACCCACCCGTGTTTACATTTCAATGAATATTCCAACAAATTACTTCCCCTGCCCCCACACCCCTGCTCTTCAGTGAAATTGTCTCAGTTCTGGTATCTGCTGCTCAGCTGGAGACTGGTGATGGTGCTCCTGGCTCTTGGCTTTGTAGGACGCTGCTCATTCAGCAGGTATGCTGAAAGGCAGGAAAATGTGGGTGTAGAAGACGGTCAAGAACTGTGGAAAGTAAGAGAAAAACTTGCTTGTTTTGGAGCACAAAGTTTGTGTCCAAGTGTGACCAGCCCAAGTGCTGGCTGTGAATGCTGTTGTGCCTTGCAAACTTTCCCTGGATTTACCTGATTACTAGAAGTATGACGGATAGGTATAATCAGAGTCTTCCCAAGAGCAGTCTGCTTCAGCACCTGGTCCAACGTTTATGGATCCTGTGCTACAGGACTGTGGCCCTGATGGAGGGATGTCTCACCTCCTGACATGGGACCAAGTGATGGCAAACTGATCACTAAGGAAGGTAAGCTGAAAGGCTGAGTGAGATCCAACACAGACATGTCTTGAGTCTCAGCTGGGATGGTCCAGCGCAGAGCATTGAAACTCTGGGCACTGGAGCTTCTCTCCTGCCCTGAGAGCCTACACAGAGGTATGGTCAGTCAGCCAGCTGGTTGGCTGTGTCTAGCAGGGGAGGCAGGAAGCTGCAGAAGGGAGAATACCATGGTCCTGTCCATAATTTCACACCTGCATTGCTCAATAGAGCAAATGTGCTGTGTAAGAAACGGGGGAGAAGTGTAGAAATAGGAGGGCTTTTAAAGGCTTACATAATCTTTTCCATTTTACTTTAAATCCAGAGCTGAGTTCAGGAAAGGAAATTTGGAGGATGAAAAATATGCAGTCAGGTCACAATAACAACAGCAATAATAACTCCCACTGTGTGCTTTATGGCATCACTGGGTACACTGGTGAGTTAAACTCACTGCAGCTGGGAGAGGACATCATCCCCGTGGGAGAGACACTGCTTGCCAGGCATACAGTAAACCTTTGGCAGAGCTTTCTGGTGAGCCCAGTCCAATGGTGCTGGACCCCAGCATTGTCTCTGGTTATTATAAAGCAGCTGAGTGCTGGGAGCTGTGCACAGTACAAAGGATGATATCTTCATGTGTAAAAATTAATGCAGTCTCTGGAAACGGCCAGAACAATAAAACTTTACCACTTGTCTGTGAGAAGTCACAAGTTGTTTTTCATATTCATAGCCTTTATCTCTTAGAATACACTGAAAAGAATTTAAATGGCAATTTCAGCTCCTCATTGTTCTGTTTCCCCTTGTTTCCCATGTTTTTGTCACACTAAAGTAATGCTTCTCCCCTCTTTGTTCAGGCAGGAATGAAGCTCCTGTATGCCCTGTGTGAGGGATACTGCCAATGAGCTCCAAGATGAGTGTTGTACAACTCTTGCTGCTATCACTATTTCTGCTCCGTGGGGCTGATGAAACCCACCCCGTGTCAGCCTGACAACAGGGCTTTCCTTAAGGACAAACTGGTCTTAAAACTTGATAATTTCAGATTTTAAAACAAGATCATTCACATTGCCTGCCTTGTCCCTGGGCTTGAAAGGTGTTCCCAGCTTGTAACTCCTTGATGTGTGTGATTTAAAGGGATAGTCTTTAACTAGTTCTGATTTTAGTTTTTTTTTTTAAATCTTCCTTCCCTCTCCCCCCTTGTTTTCACTGACACCCACAAGGTCTGTTTCAAGCCAAAATAAGTCAGTTTTGCTTGCTTTCTTTTCCCTGGCTGGCTGCCATATGAGAAATAGGTGTGCAGATGAACTGATGCTGTAAAGGTATTACGTGAAGATGGATTTTAGCTAAAACACACATAGGACAGCGACTGGAAGCTGTGCTGTAGAGCTATCCAAAGAGACAGATGGGATAGCATCAGTGGGAGCTTTGCCTGCAGCAGAAGCAGTGCCATCGCTTCAGAGCAGAGGTTGAAGGTGGTGAAGCCAAGGACAAAGAGTTTGAATACACCTGATTAGCTTCTGTAGAAGTTTTAAAAAGGCACTGCTAGTTTACTCAGTGGACCTTGATGAGTAGGGAAGGGGTGTGGGTAGCACAAGGGGGTTGGATGAGGTGGTAAAGGCTTTGCTGGGGGTAGCAAATGGGTCTGCTTCTGGTGCCTGTGACAAAATTTTAGTCTAGAACTAAAATTCTTTAATAGTTAGTATTGAAATGTTTCGTTTTATGAGAAAGTATTCAGTGACAGCAGGGAATATGTGGAGCCTGGTTCCTTTCTGTCTCACTTTATGCTGACTGCTTATACTGGTCCACAAAGCAAAGGAGAAATGGATGTGGGGGACCAGTAGTTAGCAATGATGAAGTGTGTGACACAGCAGCAGAAAGAAATGCCTCAAGTTTATATAAAAGGCTTCTAATTGGAGTACAGAAGTAGTTTAGAAAGTGGTTTAGAAAGGGATGATTTGAGAGGCGTGTATTTATGTACATATAAATGGAACAGTTCAGCAACACTTCTGAGTTGGCCATGCACAACATGCAGTGCTTCATATATGCAGAAAGGAAACCAAATGGATGTGCAGCTGGTAGAAGCTGCTCAGCTCTTGGCTCACACATATATATATATATAGTGTGTGTAACATTAATTGAGGCATTTTGCCTACACCTGCTCAGTTGTTTCTGATCTCTTGAAAGAGCAGCCAGCACTCAACCTTTCTCCTCCATGCCATGGAGCAAATAGTGGAGTTAGTGGTGTTTTCCTTCTATTATTTCATGGAGCACAGGCCCCCATAAGCAATTGGTTATTGCTGGAGAAAGGAAGTGGAGGTTTGGCTTGGCCTGTGTGCAGAAAGCTACCTCGGAGGAGGAAATTCCTGTGGGGACTCTGACATCTGTTTGGTTAGACCCCTTCTACGCCACTCCACCTAACAGTATGGAGAGCAAGTGTAATCTCAAATCAGGTCCTTTGTATGAACTTGGATAATGCTGGATTTCTAGAGAAATTTGAGTTGCAATTCCTCATGCTCTCCTCAAAATAGAGCAATAATTAGTCCAGCCTCTGAGTGCTTGTGAACCAAGGCTTGATTTGCAGCTCGTGTAGGTGGGATCTTTCATGAAAGACACTGGTCCATGTGTCCCTTCTTGCAGCTTCATTCCTTTGCTAGGAACAGGGCTAGGGCAGGATAGAAACTTGAAGGGTCTTCACTCCCTGAGAGATTGATTAACATTTAATCTTTCTTTTAATGGTTCATATTTAGCCCAAATAGATAATGCTCAGGGACTTATGTCCCGTGGTTGACCCAGCAGCTTTAGCAAATGCACTTACCCAGTGGTAGGTGTCCACACCACCATAAAACAGCACTGGAGTCAGCAATATTAGTATGTGTACAGTCACAACAGGGGTGCCAAAAATTAGTCATAGAGACAGAGTGGCTTGCACAGGTAGAGAGAGTTGTCCCCTCAAACTGTGACCGAAATGGTCACTAGTGCCACTTCTGAGAAGAAACGGTATTTCAGCTTTGAGGCTGTGGGGTGCACTGGTGCTGGGGAAATCTGGAGCTACACCTGAGAGGTTTCACCTTCCTGTCAACTCCAGGCAGTGGTTAAGCCATGGCATGAAGGATGTGTCAGGTCAATATGGATCTAACTGTAAAGTACCTGCCAAGGTAATCCTCAGATGTGACGTGTTGTTGGATAGGAGAGGACACATGCAGTTAATTCAGGGACCATGGCTCGTAGTATCAAGTTCCTCCACCAGCAGTGCTGCCCCCAGACCTTGTCAGCCTTCTGGGCCCTCTCATGTTAGGTAGGTACATGGCTCACTGAAAATGATTGGAGAGTGCTGTGGTGAAGATGAAACAGAAGGGAGAAATATTTCAGTCCAAGTGTATGATGAAAAAGCTGTGATTGTTTTTGTTTGTTCGTGGGGTTTTCTTGGTATGTTTTGATTTGATTTGTTTTGTTATATCTTGTTTTTAAAGCTGAAGAGTCATTCTTGTAAGTTGGGGATGTTAAGCCAAGGCTGTGATTACAGTCTGGCTTAAAATGCTGTAGGATGCTTTGGAGACACATAATTTACAGGATAATTAGCATTTTCCAAAGCAACAGATGTTGCACCAGGAAGGTGGTTGGGAATGGGCAATGTTGTCTGCTGAAGACTTCCCAAGCTTGGAAACAGGCAGAATAAGCTGCTAGAGCTGAAGGTGCTCTGCTGACCAGGGTCAGTGAAGAAGGGGGCATGGCTGGTCTGTGTTTGCAGTTAAGCAGAGGGACAGCTGGAACAGTTAAATTTTTTTTTATTCAGTGGTGACTGAACACACAGAACCTCAACCAGGGACTATTGATCCAGAACAGTTACTGGTGTATTGAGAGGCATCATTTGCAGGAGCCATCTGCAGCTTCACAGTGACAGCTGTCAAGATGACTCCTTAGGATTCAGTAACATTTCATTAAAGACTCTAATAAATCTAATTAAAAATTGTGGAAAAGAATTAGGTTTTTTCTCTGTTTCTCTCCCCCTTTCCCCCCCCTCCTTAATTGTGGATCTCTCCGTTGTCCCCAGAACTCATGTTTGGCCTTGCATTTACTTTTCAGCTTTTGTTTTCCTAGCTCACACTTGATTCACACATTTGCAAGAGGAGGAAACAAGCACATTCAAAAAGGAGAAAATGAGAGTAGTTTTCAATTTTTGTTTTTAATGAATCAGATGCCTATCCAAAGCCCATTGAATTCCATGTGAGTTTTTCCTCTGACTTCAATGGGCTTTGGTTCTGGCTTTTAGCTCCCATGAAAGGTCCTGAACTGTCTGTGCTGGGGTGACAAGGAAACTTGGATAGACAATTACCAGAGCTCTTCTCAGCCACTGGCACAGCCAGGTTGCTAAGGAGACTTGGCCGCAGGTTGGGTCCCCGAGCTCACCCCTTCCGGGGTTATTGTCTCCGCTCCCTGCCAAGGCACTCCACTAGCAGCAGAGCCACTCTTTCAGTCACAGTATGCTCTACTTTGGTGTCTGGCAGCAGAGCAGCAAATTCTGCCCTACATCTTCCCTCCACTGGCATGCTCAGTGAGCAGCCTATATTCCTTCAGTTTTTCCATCCCTGCACACCCCACATGAGGACCAGAGTGGTGGGATCACATCTTCTGGTCTCTGTTAACTGTGAAGCTTGGTTTTCAGTTCCTCTCTCCTACCTCTGCCCAGGAACCTTCACCTCATGTTCACATCATAATCCTGTCTGTCTCCGTTCTGATTGCCTTCTGTGTTGGCTGCAGGTGGTCAGGAAAAAATACTGGAGATATAGTTAAGGATGGAAGAGATATGAGGCCCTTTTGTAGGAGCAACCTGTCCAGGGACTTTAACATCTTAAAAAGCCAATTCTCAGGACTCCTGTGAAGTTAGGAGGCTCACGTAGTCATTTCCAGGATAGTTCTTTCAGTCACCTTTCCCTCCATCTTCTGTGACAGGAGGGGCTCTGATCCATCTGTAGGAGTCCTGCAGGGCTGGGAGCTTCCCAGGCAGCTCCTTCCATTGTGCCAGTTTTTCAGAAAGTTGGCATTTTCAAAGAATGGAGGAAAATTGGAAGTGTCCTCTTTTGGAGGAAGGTATTCTGAAGTTTTAAGATTAACAGGCTAAATAACAGTTCCTTCTAAGCTATCAGGCAGGTCTCTTTGTCAGTTGTTTTCAGATAGCAAGTGTTTGTCTATAGCTAAGCAAACAGAATTGCTCAAGCCCTGGATACTTGTATGGTGATGTAAAATTTAGATGCTTGTAGCCTTGATTTTGATATTCCTCTGGTGAACTGTTATTTGTGCTCTACCTTTTGAAGATAACTGACTCCTCAAATGAGGATGATGTTGGTTTTGATCCTAAACTCAAGTTGGAGAAAGCAAGCTGATGTCCATCTCTTAAGGTGGGATCTAGCATTAAGTGTCCTTTGTCTTTAAAAAACTTTCTAAAGTTAGACTTCAGGAAGAACTAGAATAAAAATGAATGTAATACACTGAGATTTATATCTAATTATCAATTTGGCTCAATTAGTTTCAGATCAGTACACAGAAAATATTTTGTTTTGTATAAAAATACTGTTTGAATTAAATAGAGAAGTATATGATCACTATCGTTTAGCAATGATCCTCATTATAATTATTAGGTTATGTAAGGCTAATGATGAAATTAGTTTCACCAGTCTTTAAGATTTTTATTGGTTTTTAAGGCAACTTTGACTCTTTTGCTAGTCCTTAGTAAAAGAAAACATACCATTTCCATCTAATATTAGTGTAGCCAGTTCTTTGAGTGATGATATCTGCTTACAAGTGTATGGCTTGTAGTTTAAATAGTGATGTGAGATTTATGAATATGGTTTTGACAGCACCTATGCTTAAACAGAGTCCTTAGATGCGTGTGGTTTGCAGAGAAATAGGAATGACAGGATAACATCCTGAAATGAATGTTTCCAAGAAATGATACTATACAGAATTTGTAATTTGTGGAGCTTTGTCCATATTTAGTTATTTTTCCCAGTGCTGAGTGTATTTCTTGTGGTCCTTGATCTCCAGGTTTGTCATGAAACCCTGCTGAGTTCTCACCATGATGGTGATGTTCTTCTTGCTGTTTGGCAGTGGGAATGCTGCCTTCTGCTGAAGTGGGGGAGTTGACCAACACTAAGCATTGCTCCATATGTTGAAGGGCAACTAAAGGGTTTTTTTAACATGTTTACCCTTAGTAAAGAAATTTCACAAATGGCTGTGCATATACAGTTATACATGTGCATGCACTTCACTTGGTTATTTAATTTATTTTAAAATTTTTTATTATTTTAAAGGAATTTGGGACTAAGAATGTAACAAATTTGCTTTTACTTCTTTGCTTTGCCTTCTCTTCTTTGGTAGAGGCAATGTTTGACAGTCATCAATAAAAGATTAAATCATTGATGACTATGGGGATAAACTAAACTAAATGCAGTTCGTGTGTTGAAGCTGGCATAGTAGGAACTTTTCCAAGATGTTTCAGGCCTCATTCTCTGGCTTGTTTAAGGGCAGAGAGTAAGGTCACAAAGGAAATCAAACCCTGATGTGGAGAAATGAAACATGAGGCCTACTGACTTCTAAAAAACATTTTAAATAACATTCTCTGAGGTTTCATTTTATACTGAAGGCAGCTGTAATAAGTTTGGGAAGATGGTGTAAGGTTTCTATTAACGGGAGATTTTTTGCTTGCTGCTTTTGTACCCAAATGAAGGAGTTGGAATTAGAGCTTATTTAGCATAAGGTGTGAAACTAAAAGTTCTCTCCAGAACGGTAAAATGCTAATTTATATGTTCCACTGTAATTTACAAATTAAAAAATATTAAACTGTTCCTAGATCTTTGCAAATGACACACATGGTCGTGAAATAATTTAGTAACTGCAACACAAATGCACTTTTGCCACAAGTAAAATAAGACTGCTGCTTTGTAGTATGCTGCCAGCATAGCCTCGGTGGATAAATTCCCAGTAGATGTTTGCTGCATGCCAAATATATTGAACTGTATAAAAGATCCCATTGTTCCATGGGCATCATTATTTGCTATTATACTCGCAATGTTTGCTTGTGAAACAGTTTATTGGAAACAAGTATGGTTAAGAAGGAGCTTGACTTGAAATTCAGTTGTTTTGGCTCGTAACCTCAAAGCTTTTACAGTGGACAGCTTCTAAAAATAAATATTTAGGTCTGTTGCTTGTACTTATCCTTGAAAGAATTCCTGGAGTAGGGGAAGAATGGACTTCGGGCAAGGGATGGGCAATGAGCATTTCAGTTCTAGTCCCTAGGTTGAAAGTATATGTAGGTCAGCATTAACTTGATGTTCTTATAAAAACAAATGAACAGAATTAAGTTTGCATGAGAAGGTGGTGAGTTCTCAGCTAGGCTGATGAAACTGCAGCTCTCCGTAGGTTTTCTGGGGAGGGTGTTGGTGTCTATCCCACTCACTGGGTGATAAAATGATTTGGTAACCAAGGCTGTTGTTTTGAGGACTTTTCCTTCAAATGTCACATAAGACAATTTTTGTGCTTTGCCTGCTTGACTTATCCAGCAAAAAAGGCTGTTGGTGGCCCTGAAGGCTGGGAAGCTGGGCTCATGCCATGGCCACCACCCAGAAGATCAGGCCTAGGGAGGGTGATGGAAAGCTGCCTTGCTGTCATAGCTGAGGACAAGGCTCCCATTGACATTTTCCCCAACAACTGTTGATAATGAATAACATACAAGGATGTGGACTTAGTCTTCTGTATTTGAATGCTATTAAAATCCCAGTTCTGCTGCTCTCTACTTTTGCATTGCTTTCTCCTTCACCAATGCTGCAGGGTAAAGATGGTAGGATGGGTTGAAGAATCATTCCTTTGTGGTCATCTGCAGTTATTACTGATCTAATAACAATCACACAATTCTCCCTTTTGGATTTAAATCCACCCTCATAAATTCACAGAGATATATACACTTTTCTTTTGCACAGTTTCATGCATTTTGGTGTTGGAGATTTTTTGGTTCTATTTTGGGTTTAAATATTTCATAACTACTACTAGTATTATCCAAGCAATACATTGCCAAGAGGTAGTTGATAATGTTTAATAATACTTGATTACATTCCCATTCCAGTCCATGATCTTGATTATACAAATGTTACATCCACAAAATTGGGCTGGGAACACTGCCTGCAGGGGCTCTCAGTACCCAGATGATCCAGGGTGCACTTGGTATATTCAGTGATGTAAACTTGACCAAGAACATTTGATAAATGCTTAAGCAAATTCACAGAGCTGTATTGGCTCGTATTAAATACACTGCAGTTTTCCAGGGAACTCTGTATTTCCCTGTGTCCTGCTTGGAATTAGAATTGAGCTGGTATTTCTGCTGCTGTGTTTGGGTAAAGCAGAGAGCAGCTATTGTGGTAGTACTGGTCAGAGCGTCCTGAGAAGTTGAGCTGCCTGGTATCTGTGTCCTGCGTGAGGAGTTTGAGTGCTGAAGCTTCTGCTGCTGGTTTCAAGAAATTCCCTTTGGTTTCTTTTTAATACATTCATCAGTTTTTTAAATTAATCAATAATATTTCTTAATTTGTGGAGGTTTAAGTACAATTAGAATGTTTCCAAATTCAAAGGTGCTTCTTACAATAGCTCAAGGAAAAAAAAAAATAAAATGAAGAATGTTTTACTGTAATTCTTTCTGAGTTGAACTATGAAAAACACTTAAAGTTTTTAAGCACAGCTTCTCCCCTCCCCCCAAACAGCTATTCTTTATATTACAAGTGTAGTGCTCAAGTGATCTCCTTTGAACTGCAGTTTTTGTTGTACGTTTTGGCTGCAGTGTTATTTCAGAGGAGTCAGCCAACAGGCTTACAGGGCTTTTTGGCTCGAGTTCACTTACAGTTTTCTTGGCAGCATTCCTTATTTATGCATCTTTATTTCTCTCGCTCTCTCCCTTGCTCCTTCTCGCTCCCTCTCCCCACCCCAACAGAGCGATCACCGCACAGGCCCATCCTTCAAGCTGGCCTTCCAGCAAATGCCTCTGCAGTCGTTGGAGGGGACGTTGAGTTTGTCTGCAAAGTCTATAGTGATGCTCAACCTCATATTCAGTGGATAAAACATGTAGAGAAGAATGGCAGTAAATACGGACCAGATGGACTGCCCTACCTTCAGGTTTTAAAGGTGAGACTTTACAGATGCCGGCCATGGTGATGACTTCTTTAAAGTGCTGAATTTATTTGATGTAAATCCAAGAGTTTTTGAGTTTTAAGATCTGAACTTCTTTTGAAAAGTGAAGTGTTTATGTTACAAATGAAATAATGTTAGATAAATGGTTGATTGTCTAAATGCTAATTGTGCAGCTTGTAGACACTGTTTTACTCTTTTTTATTTATTTTTTCCCCTGAAATCCTTTCTCTGTGAATGTTCCAGGCATGACTTACTCAGAAAAAAATGAAAACCCTCTTAAAGAACATCATTGACATCTCTGTATGGGTAGAACACATCCAAAACATTCCTGGGACAATTTACTCCACTTCTTTCACATTTCTTCAGCTTCTTTATTTCAAAGTAACATCATACCTGCTGCCAAAAGCTAGTTGGCAGGATTGGTCTTTCTGGATGCCGAGCCTACAGATATGTCCATTTTTTGCCGGTGTATTGGTGCTGTCATTGCTGCCAGACAGCATTTTGAGCAAGCCTGATCAGGGGGACCCCCCCAGGATTTCCAAGCTGGGTGGCACTGCCAAAAGCCAGCACACTGGCAGGCAGGACAGGTGGCTCTGTACCATCTTGTTCCATGCAGCCGGTGTGCCAGCCCAGATGCTTTTTCCCCTTATGCTGCTGTTTCCCCTTATGCTGCTGTTTTCTAACTCTTCATGTGATGCTTTGGATTTAAAAAAAAAACAACAAACACCAAAAACCAACAAACATACACCATCCCCCCCCAAAACCCTCACTGTTTTGAAGCTGATACCTGTATGAAGTGCAAGGAGTATTTTTGTGACATGTTGGTGGTGGGACCATAGACAGATTGGTGTCCCTTTTGGGCAGCAGTGACATTATTCTCCTGTGTTATTGGTCTATTCTAGCATTCGGGGATAAATAGTTCCAATGCTGAAGTGCTGACACTGTACAATGTGACAGAGGCGGACGCTGGAGAATATATTTGTAAGGTCTCCAATTATATAGGGGAGGCCAACCAGTCTGCCTGGCTCTCTGTTCTGCCAAGTATACAAGGTAACAACGTTTTTTAAAGCAAGCTGGATGTAGAAGCTGGAAAAACTGGTGCTTTGGGAGACTGCAGGCAGCTTATAGGATAACTCTTTGGCCTTGTGGTATATCTGTAATCCTACTTTGGTGATGCAACTGGTATTACACCAGCAGCCATGGAAAAATTCCCACAATATTCTGTGCATACCATAAGCACTGGTTCCTGATGCTGATCTTTATTCTCTGTTGTGTTCAACGTCATCTGTGTCTGTGTGTTTGTGTCCAGTTTTGTTGTTAATTCTGCATAGTTTGCAGATCACATATAGGGTACTCATCAAGTAATGTAATTACAACCTAATTAGTGTATATTTATATATATACAAAATGTTCACCAAAGGACCCACTGAAGCATAGGTCAGGTCAGTTTAGTCACTTAAAACTTCCCACATCACCTGTGACTGTGCAGGGTGGGAGGGTTTCCAGTTATTCACCCATTATTAACTGGGGAATAACCCATCGATAGCAATTGAGACTGGCAACAATCCGACTACAAATCACAACTAAATTTATTTCTAAGTGGTCTGGTAAAAATGTGTTTATTCCCTCATCATGTCTTCCAAAATAACATTTTTGAATGGAACTGAGGCAAAAAGCAGCAAATAATAATGTCTCTAAAATTCCATCACAGCAACCTTGACACTGATGCCCTGCTGCACCCACCTTGGGACAGTGGAAAGTTCCACGTCTAAGATTTACTCTATTTGTATGAGCTTGGATAATTACCAATACACTGATTAGTTTGGTGCATAGTGGCTTGTCAAGCCAGAGGTTAGTGAATCTGGAAGGACACTGGGGGAACAAAAAATGTTCCAGAACTTTTATTCAGTCTCTTTAAGATTTAGAAAAATATATTTTATTTTCATCTCCTGGTTCTTGAACCTTTGGAGTCCTTTGGTGTTTTTCTCCACACCTCTGTGAACCATGGCTTGTCTTTTCTGAGCAAGACCTGAGATAACTTCTGCTGTGCTTCTAAGCAAACCACCAGATATTGCCAGAATTCAGATTAAAATGAGATTTGGCAGCACTGCACTATGTACAGCGTAGTGTAGTGTGGTAGGTGATGCAAGTACCGTAGACTATTTAAGGCAGCTACGATGCTGTGTCTTTTGGAGCAGAATTTACCTCTTTAAATTAGTACTTTTTTTATCCTTTCAGATCATATTTTTGTAGTAAATACTTTCCTCTGAAACAGTTAACTACATGTGAAGGCTCCCACATTCTGTCCTAATCTGTTTTCTCTTTGTTTTTCTTGCACTTTTATTAAAAAAGCAGAAGGAAAAAAAAAACCAAACCAACCAAATAAGCAACAAACTAAAAGCTTTGTGGGATAATTTTTCCATGTCGTTTGATTGCATGCATGTTTAGGTGGTGAGTTTAGGTCTGGTGAAGGGTGTCGATTACTTTCTGAGGTGAGCTGGGACCTGTTGGTAAACGCCTTTTGGATGAGGGATTGTGGATGGGGAAGGAGCTTTGCATCTCTCCACCTCTGCCTTCACGAAAGTGCAAAACCCTGTGGCTCCATCTCCCTATCCACAAGAATTCTCTCAATGTCTAGCTTTTTCTCTTGCTTCCTTCTTTTGTTTTTTTTAGGCTGCCGGTGTTAACACCACGGACAAAGAAATTGAGGTTCTCTATATACGGAATGTAACTTTTGAGGATGCTGGGGAGTATACATGCTTGGCGGGTAATTCTATTGGGATATCCTTTCACACTGCATGGTTGACAGTTCTGCCAGGTATACACTGCTCTCTTTCCAGTGGTTTTTCCTCTTTTTTTTTTTATTTTTTCCCCTTTGTTGATTGCTGCAGAATTAGCACCGCTTCTGTCTCAGAAAAGGACTTTTAAAATGAATTGCTTTTAAACCCAGTTGTCTCAAGCCAATGACTTGTTTTGTCACCTATTTGCAACTCCAAAAACCTAATAACAAAAGAAAGAGGGGGGTTGAATGGCCGTTGCACTTAATTGAAATATTTTTACATCTGTTAAACATTCTTCAGAAATGCTAAGGAGCTGCATTTCCTTAGCACTTCAGTGAGATAACCGAAAATCAGCGCATTAATCACTGTAAACTTTTTCAAGAGGGGGAAAATCAAAGTTTCTTACGAAGCTTTGTGACTAACAGCCACAGTTATGTAATAATAGTTCATTAAAATGCCCGAGCTATTCAGTTTGCTTAAATTGGCTTTTACCTATCATGCTAATCTCATGGAAATTCTGATTTTAATGCCAATGGATTGTGTACAGAAGCAGTGCCTTCCATATCTTGGGAATCGGCTCCGTGCATCTTTAAACATTGCATGCTCTAAAAAAACCAAGTAGTCATTTGCTTTTACTGCAAAGCATGTTCTTGCTGTTCTGGGGTTGATGATGTTTCTGTCCTTAAAAGAAACAAACATCAATGTGCTTTATTGCCTGAAAATTGTTATCAGCTGTTAGAAGATGTAACTGTAGTTGGTTTTGACACTAGCCAAATTTTCTCATTTATAACTGTTGGCAGCTGCCTTAGGAGTTCTTTGAAAAAACATGAACCACCTGAGGTTTGCTGGGTCATCTTGTGCTTACCTTTTATTAATTGTTAGTCTTAAGTAAAAGGTACAAAACCTGCATGTGCATATTGCTGAGGTTCATATTGCGGGAGTGAAATGTTCCCGCTTTCTGCAAATAATTTCTTACCCTTTATTAAAATCCACTGAACAAGGAACCTTTATTACATCTCACTCTTACATGAGCACCAAGCCTGCATGGTCTGTCGCCAAGCAGGCAAAGCACTACTTATGTAGAGCTTGCTTCTGCTCGCAGTGTTTGTATTTTGCAAGTGCTTGAACAGCATTATTTTATATTTTTTTTTTAACCTGATTTTCTTGAATGAAATACTTTAATAAGCCTAGAAATGAGGCACGAGAAAACTTCAGCTTGAACCCTGCATTGCTTGCGGAGTGACCGCTGATTGCTGTGGAATGCTGTTTATCCAGGGGTTGGATCCCAGATAAGGGATTAGGGACAGTGTTTGCACATATAACTGTCTTGAAGATAATTTCAGAATGGTTTCAATCAGAGTAACAGTTACAAAGAAAGGCTCCCCCTAAAATCTAATCTCATAGACTCGTAACCACTGATGAGGTTACTTGGAATATGCAGTCCTCAGAAACAAGGACTCATTAATTAATATATTGCTAGCAAATCAGCCTTTGCTTGTGTTATGCTTTTTAATCTGACACTGGGCTCTTCAAGGGACCTCAGGGGAGTTAGGCACCCGGCATGAAGTGCAGTGAGTTAAGCAGCTGGGCAGCTGGGTCCTTAAAATGCTTTTGAAACCCCTACCCTGAGTTGAGATACATGACAATGGCCCGGTTCATCCTGCCTTTCCTCTGGGTTTTGAGATCCCAGAGAAAATTTTGGTTGAGATACATGACAATGGCCCAGTTCATCCTGCCTTTCCTCTGGGTTTTGAGATCCCAGAGAAAATTTTGGCTAAACAGGCAATGCAGACTCAAGCTCAAACATCTATTTACAAATTTAGTTACTTTTCTTTTAGGCAAGCTAACTCAGTATTTAATCTTCAGATGTGTTTTTGTATGGTCAGAAAGAATTACAGAGCTTTTGAATTTTGAGTAACAAAATGAACCTGAGTTTGGTTTGAACACTTCAGGTTTTTCTTTTCCCCTGAAGTTATGCTTCAGCATCCAATATTTTGATGTGTATATATCTACCTACCTAGGCAGGCATGTGTATATACGTACACGTACATGCACAAGCCCACACTCAGTGGCAAACTGAGAAGTCAAAGCAGTGATCTAGAAAGAGGAATTACTCTCAGACTGCAAGATGGCCTAACCACTCACAGTATTCCCTGTGTCTCACAGGCACTGCAAGAATTGCTGGTATTTTATCATTTCAAGTTGTTCCAAGCACTGTACTGAACTATGCTTGTACTGTGTGCTAACTTTTTGGCATGATTGTTCCCTCCTAAAAACTTCCATCCAGCTCCTGAAAAAGAAAAAGAATATCCGACATCTCCAGACTACCTGGAAATAGTCATTTACTGCATAGGGGTCTTCCTCATTGCCTGCATGGTGCTGACAGTCATCCTGTGTCGCATGAAGAACACCACCAAGAAGCCTGATTTCAGCAGCCAGCCCGCAGTCCATAAGCTGACAAAGCGAATCCCTCTACGCAGACAGGTAACAGAAAGTAGATAAAGAGTTAAAAAACCTTTTTTACCAAACAACCAAGCCAGCACATCCTTCTGATAATACTTATGGAAAGGGGAATAAATCAGTGTTATGCCCAAATTGCAGTAGGAGGGGGATTTAACCTGGCATCTAGGAGACTGGCATGGGAAAAAAAGTACATCTTCACACAGCAATGTGTGTCTCAAGGCAAGAAAATCAGGGCAGGGATGTTAGAGGAGAAATGTAAAAGGTGGAGTAATTCTGTGTTAGTCTATTGATGAAAAAAATGTATTTAAAGTATTTTGGGGCCTGATCCCCCAGCTCAGTTGAAGTCAATGGAAAAATTTTTACTGACTTAATGGACTTTGGAACAGAATCTTATTTAATTGTGTAGTTATAATGTTTCTAAGGTGACTGTTATTTTAGTAACTTGGTACCAGACACAGAGAGAGGTACTTTTCAGGAAGAATTTTGAGGGGAGGGAATTTCATAGCCAAGCATTCAGAAACTGCCCCAAAATAGAAAAAAAAAAAAGACTGTAAAAGAGAGTAAAACTAGGGGAGATGCTAGATCAGATCTTGAGCAGTTTGACTCAGATGCTGATGCTTCTGAATGAGGAACAAAAGCTGTTGACAGATTTAAAATGCACACACCAGCATTACATGAAATCTATTTTTACAAGTGCTTGTGGCTGGCAGTGAGCATTTCTGGAGAGGGCAATACCATAAGCAACAAACCAGTTGAACGAGTAACAGGACTTTGGCTTTGTCACAGGCCATCACTTGCCAAAACAGCCTCCATTCCCACATATTATCCTCTCCTGAAAGACTTGTTTCTTTTGAAGCTGGATTTTAATATGTTTTGATTTTTCTTGCAGTAGATCTTAGGGTAGACCTCTGAACCCACCAAATCCACTCCCAGATTTCAGCCCTGTGAGGTGAAGGGGTGTTGGCACCCGAGGCTCTGGTTCACCTCCTTTTTCAAAACACGGACCATCTGCAGTGGGGTTGATCTGAGAGTTTAGTAAGACAGAACCCAAATACAGGTCCATCTGCACCATGAATATGTTGTGCAGAATTCCTGCAGATTTTTTTTACAGCCTGTCTAGAATATTATAATTGTCAGTGTAAAATATGTACCTTAAAAATAGTTCTTTGGTGTGGGTAAGTGTTTGAAACTTAGATGTGCAATCACACAGGGCTAGGGTGGAGTCTGGTTTGGGGATTTTAAACAGGATTATTCTTTTCTGAACCTTTGTTTCATGATTTCTGAAGCTCCTTGGTTAGAAATACTGCACAGTAGTAATGCTTTAGCCATCTTCCTCTAAAGAGCAGTATTCTATAAAACCTTGAGGTGGGGGTGCTTTAATATAAAGGCATCATAATGACTCAGAGATAAGTTGACATAAAAAATACCCAGGGCTTGGTGTGAGCTCAGTTGGAAATGGTTCCTCGAGGGGAGAGTGTTATTTCATTGTGTGTGACAGCAGTGCCAACCACTGCCCTCTGTTTAGCTATTTATCATTAAATGATGCAATATGGACCATCTCCAAAGCTATTGTTTTCACAGAGGAGAAAAATCTCTGTCTTAGAACATGCTTGTCAGCTAGGGTTTTATTGATTTAAGTTGGTTTTCTAGATTTTCTTACCAAAGCGGGCATTTTGCTTTTAAAAGTGGGAATAATTTTTGAAAATACGAATCCTATTTCAACCCTTAAGCAAAAATTCCACTACTCTCAATTCTCCCGCGTACTGTTTTTATTAACAGGAGTTTCTCATTGAAGTGCTCTCTGCTTTCATGTCTTCATAGAGGAAAATGTAACTGTTATAAGTGTTAAAAGAAAGCTGTATTTCTGTTTTGATGATTTCATTGGTCATTTCACTGCTTGATTGTATTAACCTGCAGAGGCAGGAGGAGGTGAGCTTGCTCATCAACACTGAACATGAAGACTTGCTCATCAACAGTGATGATTCCTTAATTTTTCAGTAAGCATTTCCTTGGTCTCTGAGGCTGCAGCAGTTGTTTCATTTCTGCATCTTTTAAAGCTGGTTTTGGATTTCAGAATTGTTGTTGCAAATCAAGAATTAAAAAATAATCTAGGAGGTGTTTTCTTTAATAGCTGTGTGTTTCGGGATTATTCAGCTCTGCTTTGTTGTACTGCCAGGGTTGCTTTTTTGTTTCGGTTTGTTTGTATTTCAGGGGATTGTTTTTAAAGCCTGGTGGTGTTTTGTCACTAAACCTTTATTAATGGCAGAAGGTTCTCTTTGGCCTTTGTGCTGTGTGGGGGAGGAATAATGAAAGTGGCCGAGTTGTTGAGAGGATGAGTGAAAGGGAGCAGGGGAGGTGCTCCTGGCAGGTAGACTGTGAGCTGGGCAAAAATCTGGGGCTCGGTGATGAGATTTGTTGGAATTCCAGAGAAATGAGGCTATAGATTAGGGAATACTTGATATTGTTTTCAAAGCTCTCTGCTGCTGGGTCAAGCTCCCTAAGGATTTGGATATGAAAATAATCCTGGTTCACGAGGAGGTGTTTGCATGGCTGTGATGCCATCTTGTCTAAGTGGGATAAGACTCTTGCTGAGTAACATATGGTTTGGTTTGCAGGCCTGGATTCTCGTACACTGTTTAGTCTGAGCTACTACAGGGTTTTATCATTCCCCACATGCAGACATTTTTTTTTCCCTGCCAAAATGCAGTTCTTTCCACATTCATAGGAAGGGTCATGACGAAGTCAGGAATTATCAGTTCCCTCCCCCTACAACCCTCAGCCTTACCAGGATCTGGTACTTAGTTTTCAAAACAGAAACTGCTTACAGGGAAATCCAGCAAGCAGTTTCTCCTCTTTATGCAAAAGCAGAGATGTGAAGTGCTCTGCTTGCTTTAGCTATGTTCTGCATAGACATACCAGCTTGTGAGGGAGGGGGAAGAAGTATTTGTAGGATTGAACATCACAAGCTGATGTGCAGTGTAGGCCTTAGGCAATAGGTTTCCGGAACCAAAAGGTAGAACTTACTCTTAATAAAAAAAAAATAATTGAAACAGACAAAAAGACAGTCCCATCTCTTGTGACTTGCCCAGTCAAAGTCAACTACAAGTGCTTGCCATCACTAGAGCATTTCATTAGTGTTATCACAGTTCATCTGTTGAATTTGGACACCCCTCAGCTTGGCTGTATATACATGTCTTAAATAAGGAGGCATGATTTCTTCTGCATAGTATTTTAAATACATGCCCATACTGTCATTGTTGAGTCTAATCCTTCATAAAGAGATAATTAAGGCATTTATAATGTACAAAGACTGATTGGTTTAAAGTAAGACTTAAGCTCTCCCAGCAAAATAGTAATTCAAAATGATCATGGCAGCTGGAACCTGAGGGGGGAAAAGAAAAAGAAAAGGGCAGAGAGAAAAGTCATCTGGAACCAGTAAAGTAACACTGTATTTCACATAATACTGAGCTGTAAAAATATCATTCATTTTAAGGAATAGACTCTCAAATACAAAGATGAATACACAACTGTCTGTAGGATATGTTGCAAGGAATTTACCTTAATACCTCTTTTAGTTTCGTGCTTTTTCCTTGGATTTCTCTAGATGGAAACCATTGATTTGCCTAGTAGTACTCGTTTGTTATTTTAAATGTTTCAAAAGGAGTGCTTTTTCTGTAGGGGTGGTGCCTACAATGTAAATGTCAGTACTTAACATTAGGGATCCTCACTTTTCTATAGTGCATTTAACCTTATATTGTCCTAGCTCCAGTCACTCAGTTGGACTGTTTCTATCAAGATCTAATAACATTACTTACTAATTATATTTGTATACATATATGCATATGACTTCAAATTAACTTTTATAGCAGAGCCTTCAAAAAGACTGACAATTATAGGAAATCGCTGCACGGCTGCTAAAATCTCACAGCATGAGTGCCAGAACTGACAGATCTAGGCTTTGGGTAATGGTATAAATCATCACTGGAGGATAATACCCCTCATAATCAATTACAGACAATTACACACTGCTCTGCAGCTGACTTTGCCACATGGCAATTAAGGATTCCAGCAAAGATTTGTTTGTTTTAAATGCTCCGCTGCTTAGAAATGCTTGTAAAGCATTATCTTAGAGCTGAATAAATACAGTGTGTTGGACGAAGTAAGAATATGTTGTTAAAATGGGGATATAATCATGCACTGGTGCCTGAGGTTTGGACACAGTGAGTTTTTCTCCTTCTGAAGTGCAGATATGGAGCTGAAGATCTCTCTGAGGCTGGTATTTTCTTGATTCTGGCCTCCTGAAAGCAGAAAGGAAGCACAAAGAATCTTTTATCGTGGAAGGTCTACCTTCCTGCTGAGATTAACATACCACAACCACCCTTTCAGTGTTCTGCTTAAGACAAGCTGACTTCTGCTTTCCTTGCTTTAATTAAGCGTCAAAATACCTCCTTAACGTTGTGTCATCACTTGAAACAGATGTCACCAACACAGGGAGTAGACCTTGAAGATGCTTAATTCACCTTCATCAGGTCTTCTTCATTGCTTCCCTGCCCCGTTCTGCTATGTTCCTTTATCTCTGAGAAGCACATGTTGGTGGGCTGGGTGATCATCCAAAGAAGTTCATGCATTTTCACTAGATGTCCAGCTGCTGCTTCTTGGCACCTGGTAGACCCAAACATGGCCCTGGGTTCATGGCAGGAGTGTTGCTGGTTCTTGAACCTGCCTGGTAAAGGATTGGAGAGCAGTGCTACAAGTAGCAAGCTGCAGAAAGACTTTCTATATGCTGTTACTTAAATGTATGTGTGTAGATTAAAGTTGACCATGTCTACTGACCTTGGAGTAGGTAGGGTTTGCCTCATTGTTTTATAGTGCACTTTAAGGCAATGAAAAAAAGATGCTTAAGGGGTGAGTTCAAAGGTTAATTCTTTGCTATTGCAGAGAAGGTGAAAGGCCATTTTGAAATAGAAAATCTCCTCCAACCGCAAGCCAGCCTGGATTGGCTTCATCTTTTCTGGAGCAGATTTTTATAGCCCTTGAGCTCCTGTAACTCCTTGTACTGCTCCAATTAATCAATCAGAAGAATATTCCCTGGGAGTACAGTCCATTTTTCTTCTTCCAGACACTGAGTAGTTCCTCTGGATTTCTCATCATTCCTATCCACATTAATGCACTTAAGCTACCTACAGCATCTCTGGCCAGTCACCCAGTTATTGTGTGAAGTAAACACGTGCAATAGTGTTAAAAGGGATACTGGCAGAGTCTTTCATCTGTTTTTGCTATACATTACTACTATTTAACTTCTGTGTTTGAAATGTATCACTAGAGTATTTCACTTTATTGCAAGTTTACATTTATAGGTTTTAACCATGCTAAGACTGCTGATTTTTGAGTGTAAGAGCTAGTGAAAAGATGAAACTCTGGCAGAGATCTGAATAGTGTCTAAACCAAATATTGGATTCATGGAAAAAAAAGACACCAGAACATTTAGGGCCATTTCAGATACATAAGGGATATTGTCTAGATTTTGCAGCTTCACTTTCATACCTTCCTGATGTTCCATGAAAATAATGCCAAAGGAAGGTGAGAAAGTAAAGGCAATGTTAATAAATAAATCAAGACTTGAATAAAGGTCTGGATAGAATGGCTGATGGGTGGGTTTTGGAAACATGAAGGAAGTGGTTGCAGAATATAAACAAGCAATCAAAAAAACCCCACAACCCTAATTCCAGTCCAGGTTCTCATGCTGTCCTGCAGCTCTGAGCAATTCACCTCCAGCTTGTGTGCTCCCCTCCAGGATGGGTGCCACAGCTTCTCTTTCGAAGGCCTCTGTTCAGTATTCACGTGCTGATTTATTTAAAGCTACATAGGCTGCCTTAATAGTAGCTTTCTGTTTGTATCCCAAGAGGTCACCATATTTATTAGCCTGGAGGAATGTGCCAGGTACTTATATTTGCTGGAAGTAAATATTAACATTAATGATGGTTGAATGGACAAGGGACAAAGCAGTCCACCTCTCTTATTTGAATGGTAGCCTTATTTGTGCAGCTGTTTTCTCTGTTCCATAGATACCACCTCTCACATGCAGAAGCTGGAGCTTCTGGTATCAAGAAAGATCTGTCAGTCAGCTGCAAAACTGATTCCCAAGATTAATTTTTTTATAGCAATCCATAATATGTTCTTCCTTATCAAACCTCTTTTCAATCTTAATCTCTGGTTTTAGAAAAATGGGTCAAGAAACCAGCCCCATTTGATGGGGTGGGATTGAGGATGTCAACCTGTAAAAAGACCTCTCAGACAAAGCAGGTTGTCAGAGTCATGAGAAATTTGTTGGAGAACCGTAGCCTCATCTTGTCAAAATACACTGTGTAAGGGCATGACATGGTTGCAAAAGCCATTCAGCCCCATTGTGAGGAGCTCAAGTAATCCATGGGCTGAGACACTGTAATTGTTAATTGGACTTGAAATAAGGGACACCATGTTGTGCTTATCGGGTGTCACAGAGACAAGAGGATTTTGTGTTCATATCGCCCTGTGTCGCTGATTTGCACTCTAATGCTGGTAAAACATGTTTGCTTATAATTGCATTTTTTTTTCTAGTTGTGAGACCTTTGGAACAAAATTGTAGCTTGATGGCATTTCGTATAAGCAAACCTGATGTCCAGGTGATTAGGACAAAGGTCAAGAGAGGTAGTTATTCTGATGCTCTAGGTTCTCAACTTGGGCAGAGTCCCAGAAATGCTGGGCAAGAAGCACCTCCTGCTTGCTGCCTGATGTGAAGATGGGTACCAGCAATGGCATTGTGGAACAGCCTTCCTCCCACCTTGGCCATCAGATTTGGGCCAGCCCAAGATTGTCATGGCGTGAAGAGAGAAGGATGATTCACACTGGAGGGAAAGACTGGCTATACAAGCATTTTTGTCATGTGTTTTTTATTTTGTTGAAACTCTTGAGTTCAGAAGACGGCAGGTTGCTGGTTGAAGGATGGAGGAAGGAGCCTTATGGAAGATACATCATTCACACCACAAAAACTTCTGTTACATGGATGGGAATAGCTGCCTCCTTTTTCAAAGCAGTTATCGTCAAGTACCTTTGATGCTCTAAGAAAAATATATTGCTGTTGAGGCTGATGAGAAATCTTACTCCAAAGTGAATTACATTTCAAAGTGTTGGACATTATGAATTATTTTTATGAGCTCTTCTCCACTTTGCCTGTAGAAACTTTAATTAAGGATGTAGTTAACTGAAACTGAAGTATCCCCCAATTATTATGATGCTTTTTGATGTTGTCAATATTGAATGCTTAGAAAATATGTGAGAGAATCCAGCATGTCCTACTCAGCAGTATGCATATGATGTTAATCATTGGTGCTGATGAAAAATATATAAGCCTTAGCAAAAAATACCATTTTTAACTTAAAAAATTAAAATGTCAGCTTAATAGTAATGCAAAAAATAGTAAACTGTGTGCTGATATTGGAAAAGAAATTATGACATGGGCAACTAGAAGTGAGTGAAGAAGAGAGCTTAGTGGTAACCTGTGCTCACAGTATAAGCTGCCCGGTTAAGTATCGGAGGGTAGTGATATAAACACTTCCTGTTGATTAAAAAAAAAGTATTAATTTGGTAAAAAGAGGGAGAAATTAATTTATCTTCTGAGTGAAAACTTGATGGTTTTTGACCTCTGAGACAGATTTACAGCCTTGGCATCAATTAGAGTTGGTGTTGCTCTTACCAGGGAGGGTAGATGTGTGAGAATAGTACATCAGAAACAAGCCTGTAGATTCAGCCACTTTCTAATACCACCATTCTGAGCTGGCTTGGTTATCAGGTCCTGCTGGTTTTCACCTATTGGGTCAAGATTACATCTCCACCTTTTTTTTTCTTTTCCTTTTTGCATCTTGTATTGCAACAACAGGTGTCAGCTGACTCGAGCTCCTCCATGAATTCCAACACACCTCTGGTGAGGATAACTACTCGCCTCTCCTCTACTGCTGATGCCCCCATGCTGGCAGGAGTCTCGGAATATGAATTGCCAGAAGACCCAAAATGGGAGTTTCCAAGAGATAAGTATGTGGCCTGTTTCCTTAGCACTACCTATACACATATGAAAAACATGACATAGTATGGGAGGAAGTGTCTTTCCTAATGTCTCTCAGGGTTTCTTTAGTTAAAAGAAAATCTGGATTACCTGAATCCCCTCTGAAGACCCAAGATTCGATTCAATTATCTGAAATAGGTTTGTTTAAATAGAAACTAAATTTTCTATGTCATTCTGATTTTCAGATTTTTTGTAGGTTTTCAGATACTCTGCTGACGTGTAACTGTTCCGTTAGGAAAAGAGTGAATTTGAAATGTGATATGAAAATATATATGATCTAGACTGGAAGAGATCACAGAATCACAGAATGTTTGGGGTTGGAAGAGACTTCAAAAGATCATCAAGTCCGACCCCCTGCCAGAGCAGGATCACCTAGAGCAGGTCACACAGGAATGCCTTCAG